>SDVV010011947.1:0-15652 GCA_016164225.1 Gammarus roeselii
TTCATAATATTCATAAACGATCTCGACAGCAACGTACTCTCGAACATTAGTAAGTTTGCAGACGATACCAAGCTAGGAGGAAAAGTGCAAACCAAAATCGAGTGCGAGCAGATCCAATCAGACTTGAATAAAACTGTTGAATGGTCTGAAAAGTGGCAAATGAAATTCAATATCGACAAGTGTAAAGTTATGCACATTGGTCACCAAAACCCTAAACACGAATATTTAATGTCCAGAAACAAACTGATGCCCGTCACCGAAGAGAGAAATCTAGGGGTCATAGTTAGTAACGACTTGAAAAGCACCAAGCATTGTAACGATGCAGCCAAAAAAGGCATTAAAATGTTAGGCATGATATCCCGCACAATCTCGTACAAGAGCAGAAATACTATTCGCAAGTTATACACTGCCTTTGTTGGACCGCACCTTGAGTATTCCGTCCAATTCTGGTCCCCATACCTCAGGAAAGACATTATTAAATTAGAGAAGGTCCAACGTAGAGCTACCAAACTAATTCCTTCGCTGCGCAATAAATCGTACGAAGATAGACTGCGCGAACTCAACCTTTATTCGCTAGAGAAACGTAAAGTCAGAGGTGACATGATCGAAGTGTGGAAGATTATGAAGGGTAAGAAAAACGTCGAGCGAGCAAGCCTTTTCACTTCAGATGCAAACGGAGTAACCAGGAATAATGGATACAAAATTGTTGGCAAGCGTTTCAAACTCGATATCACGCGTAATTTCTTCATGTATAGGGTTGTCGAAGATTGGAACAGACTTCCCGCGGAAGTTGTGAACAGCGATACAATCGAAACGTTTAAATCACGGCTCGATAAATTCTACCAAAATCGCCGCTAAATAGCTCCCATCCATAGCACTTTCACAAGTATATTCGTGAAAAATGGTGTTCGGCATTGACACCCACACGGTTAAATTAGTGCCAGGCACTGGCACTCGCACGGTAAATAAGGTGCCCGGCATTGGTACCTGCTCGTTGTAATTCGGGGTTTGAGGAATGAAACTGTACAGTCTCAGATCAACACCGTGGGTGTTGATCTGGTCGGTGGCTTATCTTCAGGTGCTTATTTGAGTTGTTTCGAGAATCATTGTTGAATGTTATTTCCTTCAACAAACTTTCCCTTTCTCGATCTACTAAAACTGAAAATATACCGACAAAAGACGCTATCTTAGTCGCTCTACTTCAGAACTTACCTTCTTCGATTAAAAGCCAGCCCAGTTTGGGCCAAAAGGCCTGTTGTTGCCTTCATACACTTGTAAACACTTGTAAACCTACGAGAGGTAGAAATATTCTAGATCCTCTATTTAGTGCAAGCAACTCCCATGTCACGAACGTCGAAGTTAGCGAACCCCTCGGAACTAGTGACCACAACTGTATCCGTTTTATGATTGAGCTCTAGTTGAAATCGTCAGTTAACTGTGAAAAAGTTCCTAATTTTAGATTAGCTAACTTTGATAGCTTATGCGAGTCAATGGCGTCAGCAAATATCCCCCTCGGGCAAGATGTCAATCAATCGCTAAACCATTTTTTGGTAGCACTTCACAATATTGAAAATGACCGTGTCCCTCGTAAAAACAAGCGAACAACAGCCAATCAGCCTAAGTACGGGAATTGGAAAATTGCAGCGCCTTCAGTCGCAAAAGAAAGCAAAGCACTCGACTAAACAGAAGCCCCACAAGACGATGCTGCAAAAAACGAATACAAAATCAGCAGAAGGATTTTTAAGACGGTGCAGAAACTAAATAAAAAATATTACGGAAATGAAATGACGGCCAAAGCCAAAACTAATCCGAAACAAATTTTCAGTTTTATATCTAGCAAAATAAATCAAGATCTGTAATTGGCCCTCTTGAAAGTGATATGTGTGAGTTAAAAACTGACGACACTAAAATGTGTGTCCTGATTAACCAATTTTTTTGTTCTGTATTTACGTTAGAGAATCCGGATATCCTAATGCTGAGGATATCATAGTGCAAAGACAAATTGAAGCCCCCAGCTCAGTGAACTTTTCCCCCTGCCGAAGTTATTGAATATATAGAAAAGTTTGAAATCACAAAATTTCCAGGTCCAGACCAAGTTCATCCCAGAATACTGAAAAAGACTAGGAGCGAAATTGCTGAACATCTAGCCAACATTTTAACCCAATCTCACAAGGAGCACTTGCCCCTCTCAATGGAAAGAGGCCAACGTCACCCCAATTTAAAGAAAAGGGAGAAAAAGTGTCCCGGAAATTATCGTCCAATTAGTCTCACCTCAGTCATTGGCAAATTGATGGAAAGTTTGATCACGGATAAAATTACATAATTTATAAAATCAATTCAGTCAGTAGGTGACTCTCAGCATGGCTTTGGACGCAATTGTTCATGTCTTACTAACCTGCTGTTTTTTTTTCAAGAATATAATTGAATTTCACGACCCGAAATCTCCGATCGACATCATTTACCTTGACTTTCAAAAAGTCTTCGATAAAGTTCCTCGCAAACGCTTGGTTAGTAAAATGCACAGCATCAGTATTCGAGGTGAACTCAATTACTGGATAAAATGCTTGCTCACGGACAGACGGCAGCGAATCGTACTAAACGGAGCTTTCTCCGATTGCGGTAAAGTTACCCAAATCGAACATTATTAAATTTGCAGACGGCACCAAGCTAGGGGGAAAAGTGAAAACTCGACTCGAGCGTGAGCAGATATAATTAGACTTGAACAAAAGGTTGATTAGTCAGAAAAGTGGCAAATGAAATTCAATATCGACACATGCAAAGTTATGCACATTGGTCACCATAAACCTAAACACGAATATTCAATGTCTGGAAAGATCTGATACCTGTCACCGAAGAGATCTAGGTGTCATCATTAGTTACGACTTGGAAAGCAGCAAGCAATGTAACGATGCTGCCCAAAAAGACAATAAAATGTTAGGCATGATGTCCCGCACAATCTCCTATAAGCAGAAACAGTATTCGCAAGTTATACAATGCAATTGTTAGACCGCACCTTAAGTATTGCGTCCGATTCTCACCTCCATACCCCAGAAAATACATTATTAAATTAGAAAAGGTTCAACGTAGAGCTACTATACTTATCCCTTCGCTGCGCCAACTCAACCTCCATCCACCAGAGAAGCGTAGAGTGAGAGGTGACATGATCGGAGTGTTAAAGATTATGAAGGGTAAGAAAAACGTCGAGCGAACGGAGTGACCAGGAATAATGAAGACAAAATAGTTGGCAAGCATTTCACACTCGATATCACGCTCAATTTATTCACGTCTAGGAATGGAACAGACTTCCCGCGGAAGTTGTGAAGAGCGATACAATCGAAAAGTTTAAGTCAAGACTCGACCAATTTGACCAAAATCGACGCTTAATAGCTCCCATCTTTAGCACTCGATGCCGGTATATTCGAGAAAAACGGTGTCCGGCATTGACACTCATACGGTCAAATCAGTGCCTGGCATTGGCACTAGCACGGCTAAAAAAAAGCTGCCCGGCATTGGTTCCTGCTCATTGCAAAACGATGTCCAGAAATTACATTGGTCAGCATTGTTTTAACGAGAAATGAAACTGTGACAATCTCAGATCAACACCGTGGGTCGGTGGCTTTCTCTTCAGGTGCTGATTTGAGTTGTTTCAAGTATCATCGTTGTTTCTCCTTCTACAAGCTTTCCCTTTCTTGATCTATTAAAACAGAAAATACAGAGACACATGATGCTATCTTCGACGCTCTACTTCAGAAGTAATCTTTTTACCATCAAAAGGCAACCCAGTTTGGCCCAAAAGCCCTGTTGTTGCCTCCTTACACTTGAAAACACTTGATACACTGCTCTATATGCCGAATATATTTATATATCTAATCAGAACAAAAACCAGTACCTCAGTCCGAAACACTGCTCTATAATCAGAATTTATTGATAAATCTAATCAGAACATAAAGTTGTACCTCATACCAGAACACTACTTTATAAACAGAATATATTTCTATATCTAATCAGCACATGAAGCTGTACCTCATAATGAAACACTGCTATATAGTCAGAATATATTTCTGCATTTAATCCGAACATAAAACTCTACCTCATAACGGAACACTGCCCTGTAATAAGAAAACATTTACATTTCTAATCAGAACATAAAGCTGAACCTCCTACCGAAACACTGCTCAATAATCAGAATATATTTGTATTTCTAATCAGAACATAAAGTTGTACCTCCTACCGAACAACTTCTCTATAATCAGAATATTTTTATGACTACGACCCAATCACTCTGACCTCACATATCGAACACATGCCTCTACCTGTCATCGAGATACTGCGGTGCATTCTCAACATTTATCTGTGCAACAATACCGACACACTCTGCTTCACCAACCGAACCAATAGCTGTAGCGTTCACCCTAAGCACCCCCATCATTCAAAACATATATCTATCCATACCTGATACTAATACCTGTCACCAGAACACTCTGACACACAATTAGAACATAATGCGGAACCTCTTACCGAAGCACTCCGCCATGCAATAAGAACATAGTGTCGTACTTTCACCATAACACTCTAGCCCACAATTGTAACATTTAGCACACCTTTTCACCAACAGTCTGCCTTCTTATTCCGAAACACTCTGCCCACAACATACATTGCGCTGTTCCAGTATCCGGAACACTCTGCCCCACAATATTCATTGTGCTGTTCCTGCTTCCGGAAATCTCTGCCCAACAATATAGATTAGGCTGTTCCTGCATCCGGAACACTCTGCCCCACAATAAACATTGTGCTGTTCCTGCATCCGGAACACTCTGCCCTACAATAAACATTGTGCTGTTCCTGTATCCGGAACACTCTGCCCCACAATATACATTGTGCTGTTCCTGCATCCGGAACACTCAGCCCAACAATATAGATTAGGCTGTTTCTGCATCCGGAACACTCTGCCCCACAATATACACTGGGCTGTTCCTGTATCCGGAACACTCTGCCCCACAATATACGTTGTGCTGTTCCTGTATCCGGAACACTCTGCCCCACAATATACATTGTGCTGTTCCTGTGTTCGGAACACTCTGCCCCACAATATACATTGAGCTGTGCCTGTATCCGGAACACTCTGCCCCACAATAAACTTTGTTCTGTTCCTGTATCCGGAACACTCTGCCCCACAATATACATTGTGCTGTTTCTGTGTGCGGAATACTATGCTCCACAATATACATTGTGCTGTTCCTGTATCCGGAACACTCTGCCCCACAATATACATTGTGCTGTTCCTGTATGCGGAACACTCTGCCCCACAATATGCATTGTGCTGTTTCTGTATCGGGAACACTCTGCCCCACAATATACATTGTGCTGTTCCTGTATGCGGAACACTCTGCCCCACAATATACATTGTACTGTTCCTGTATCCGAAACA
The DNA here is from genome assembly GCA_016164225.1 of Gammarus roeselii. Taxonomy (NCBI): domain Eukaryota; kingdom Metazoa; phylum Arthropoda; class Malacostraca; order Amphipoda; family Gammaridae; genus Gammarus; species Gammarus roeselii. The sequence goes on from SDVV010011947.1 coordinate 5,429, forward strand.
CTCTGCTCTACAATATACATTGTGCTGTTCCTGTATCCGGAACACTCTGCGCCACAATATACATTGTGCTGTTCCTGTATGCGGAACACTCTGCCCCACAATCATTACATGCAATTATACCTTTTCCCTCAACAATCTGCTTCTTAACGTAACACTAACATTTAGAACATTTTGTTAACCGTCCTACTGGAACATAATTCCGCGGTCACAAAGGTCCGACCAACAATCAAATCAAATAGCTATATTTCTTACCAAAACACAGCCTCACAATCAGAACTAATAGCAATACCGTTCACCAAGAGCTTCCTCCTCATTCTGGAATTTATAGTTATACCTAACATCAAAACACTCCCCCACACAATCAATACATAAAGCCATACCTCCAACCAAAACACTCAGCTGTTCAATTTGAAAATATTGCTATACCTTCTAACCAAAACTCACTGCTCCGACACACAAAACATGTGGCTCCTTCTGTCGCAAAATCACTCTGTCCCACTATTTTAACATAAACACCCCGCTACACAATTAAAGCACACAGCTGTACCTCTAACCGAAACATCGCCTTGCAAACTCAACATATTGTTGTACCTTTCACTAGAACACTCTGCACCACACTCGTAACATAGCCACTCGTATCACCAAAACAGTCTGCCTTCACATTCCGAAACACTCTGCCCATAATTGACGTAGAGTTGTTCCTGCTTCCGAGACATTCTGCCCTACAATCAAAGCATACAATCATGATTTTCACTTAAAACTCTCTGCCCCAACAATCAAAACATGAAGCTGTAGCTCTTACTGAAACCCACTGTCGTTCAATCTTAACGTATTGGCACACGTTCAACCGAAGCATTCTGACCTGCAATCCGAGCAAACAGCTCAGCCTCGCAATCAGAACATATGGCTGTATCCATCACCAAGCACTCTGGCCTCATATATAGAACACTTTGCTAATCTCATACTGGAACATCATTTCACAGTCAGAATGGTCAGACACACAATCAGAACCTCACCAAATCGCACTGAAGCCTCGATCAGAAATGATGCCTCCACCCAGTTTATTTCAAGAAATATCTCAGAAGGAAGGCCACCGGCCCCAACTCTGATCGCCGGTGACTGTGGCACCCCAACCATACCTACTACGAACATTGCCATCAACAATAATACATGGGAATTAAAACTGCATGCTAAATCTTCATACGAACGGTGGGTGCAACCCACCAAGAGCCTTTGTCGTCGGAACCTGTAGAACTTACAAAACGTTGACGTTGGAGCCCGATGCCGTGGAAGACATCGACATAAATACTTCACGTCGAATTTGTCTGATAAATAAAGATCGAATTGCTACTGTGGATACCTAATCATAATTGGTCTAATAATTTGCAAAATGATACATCTCGAACGCATTCAGTTGTTAGGTTCGAGATGCCGGCGCGTTCTTGACCAATTGTTGTTGGGAGTAAAGGATTACTTTGCAGTCGTGTTGCGTCGACAATAACTTGTGTCGGGGCAAGCACCAGCTGTCCGCTGGCACATAAATGCTCGCACTTGTGTCGGGGCACGCACCAGCTGTCCGCTGGCACATAAATGCTCGCACTTGTGTCGGGGCACGCACCAGCTGTCCGCTGGCACATAAATGCTCGCACTTGTGCAGGGGCACGCACCAGCTGTCCGCTGGCACATAAATGCTCGCACTTGTGTCGGGGCACGCACCAGCTGTCCGCTGGCACATAAATGCTCGCACTTGTGTCGGGGCGCGCACCGGCTGTCCTCTGGCACATAAATGCTCGCACTTGTGTCGGGGCACGCACTAGCTGTCCTCTGGCATATAAATGCTCGCACTTGTGTCGGGGCGCGCACCAGCTGTCCGCTGGCACATAAATGCTCGCACTTGTGTCGGGGCGCGCATCGGCTGTCTTCTGGCACATAAATGCTCGCACTTGTGTCGGGGCGCACACCAGCTGTCCGCTGGCACATAAATGCTCGCACTTGTGTCGGGGCACGCACTAGCTGTCCGCTGGCACATAAATGCTCGCACTTGTGCAGGGGCACGCACCAGCTGTCCGCTGGCACATAAATGCTCGCACTTGTGTCGGGGCACGCACCAGCTGTCCGCTGGCACATAAATGCTCGCACTTGTGTCGGTGCGCGCACCAGCTGTCCGCTGGCACATAAATGCTCTCACTTGTGTCGGGGCGCGCACCAGCACATAAATGCTCGTACTCTCAAAAGAAAATACAATGAATTAATTTTATGCTCCAAATATGCTAAAGAGCGGTTCACACCCCGCTAAAAAACAAAACGGTGTCTCGTTTTATCTGATATTCATGGGGTAACTGTAGAAGACGGATGAACTGCTCATTATTGTACGAAGACACTCATCCTTAAAATCGTGGCTATGGCCGGGTGGGTGGCGTATCGAGTGTTAGAATGATTTGAACTCAATGAAAATCTATTTTAATGCCCTCTTGGCTTCGGGGATAAAGTGTTGGACTGCTGAGCATGAATTCATGAGTATGTATACAATATCGGTGGGGGGGGGGGGTGTGAACCGCTCTATAAAAAATAAAATGGTATCCCGTTGCTCGGCCGGGAAGAAGTTCATTTATTTATTTACTCTGCTATCATCTGCAAATATCAAAAAATGGGATGATCGAGAAACAGCCTCGATCGAACATAAAATATTGTTGTGCTGGTATTGTAGTTAGATTCCGCCCATGCGTTACGTAAAGAATTTTATTGAAATAGAAGTGGGATGGTTACTCAACAACACACAATTTGTGAAATTAACCTTCGTGTAACTGGAGAAATAACCTTTGTGTAATAAGGGAATTAATCTGTGTGTTATTGGGAACGAGTTTGAATCAAATTTCTATAAAAAAATACAAAAAAAAATATTATGAGGTTACTGTCACTTGTCTTCTTCCTTCAATGAAATGAGAATGTTCGATTTCATTAGTATTTTATAATTCAGAATCACTTTCGATCTTTTTTCGTCCCGCCTAGGACGGGGAAATTGAGTTATTATGAGTTTGAATGAGGGCTTGCGACCACAAATCGATTGCTTTAGCTCACAAAAGAGCGTGGAATGGAAGCACAAAGACGGCGTGTGCAGCGGTCGGAGAATAGAGACCCAAAGATGTTTTGACGTAACACACGATATCCAATTATGGCTAAGGTCCGAGATAAGAAACGTAACAAATATACTGGATCAATTGACGATTTGAACAGTGATGTCACACAAAAAGTCCGTTACAAGACTGAGTGGAACAGTGATATCACACAAAGTGTCCGTTACAAGACTGAGTGGAACAGTGACATCACACTCAAAGTGTCCGTTACAAGACTGAGTGGAACAGTGATATCACACAAAGTGTCCGTTACAAGACTGAGTGGAACAGTGATATCACACAAAGTGTCCGTTACAAGACGGGGTGGAACAGTGATATCACACAAAGTGTCTGTTACAAGACTGAGTGGAACAGTGATATCACACAAAGTGTCCGTTACAAGACTGAGTGGAACAGTGATATCACACAAAGTGTTCGTTACAAGACTGAGTTTAACAGTGATATCACACAAAGTGTCCGTTACAAGACTGAATGGAACAGTGATATCACACAAAATGTCCGTCACAAGACTGAGTGGAACAATAATATCACACAAAGTGACCGTTACAATACTGAGGGGAACAGTGATATCACACAAAGTGTCCGTTACAAGACTGAATGGAACAGTGTTATCACACAAAGTGTCCGTTACAAGACTGAGTGGAACAGTGATATCACACAAAGTGTCCGTTACAAGACTGAGTGGAACAGTGACATCACACTCAAAGTGTCTGTTACAAGACTGAGTGGAACAGTGATATCACACAAAGTGTCCGTTACAAGACTGAGTGGAACAGTGATATCACACAAAGTGTCCGTTACAAGACTGGGTGGAACAGTGATATCACACTAAGTGTCCGTTACAAGACTGAATGGAACAGTGTTATCACACAAAGTGTCCGTTACAAGACTGAGTGAAAGAGCGGCTAACGCTTTTCGATCAGTTGTTTACTTGCAATAAAATAATTCATTTTACTGCAAACCAATGTTTAACCCTCGCCCCGGGGAAATGACATGTTTTTTTTTACGATTTTAAAATATATTTTAAAAATCACTGTGACCAAACTGTAACTCGGGGCCGATCAAATTTTAATCCCATGGCAATTGGGTGTTCTGAAGATAAAAAAAAGGACTGAACTTGTATATCTTTATTATATATTTTTTTAGTTCTGTAAACCGGAGGATGGATGTACAAAGTGTAGAAATATGTAAATATGAGCCCAAACTTTCGTTTATACGTCCGGTACGATTTTTTTTATGTCTTCTGATGGAGCAGAAATGGACTATCTCAATACCTGATGAGATATAACCATTTTCGTGTATTTTTTTTAGTTTTTGTAGATAATGTAAATCTGATTCCAGGTAAGCTAGAGATTAGCAGAGAGAATGTTCGAATTCATTGGAAAAATATCATATAAGACAAATTTGACCTAAAAAAAATATTAATGAAAATTATATTCTCCAGAGGCTAGAGCCAAAATCCGTTCATTATTAGGGCAAGTGTGAGGAAATAAGAAAATGGTAACCTAAATAAAAACTATTCAAATAGTGAACGACGTCAAACGTCGCATATTTTATTGTTCGTAACATAATAAATCCTAAAATGTTGACCTTCAAAATGCGTATTCCTGAATTTTTAATCTAAAAATTGAAATCGACTACATAAAACAATACTCAGAGGGCTTTTGAAGAATTGAGCCGTGGGTTTCGGTCACCAATACCAACTCTAGATACCTGCCGGGCGATGTGTTTCTCCCATTTTGCATGTTGCCTGGAGATGATCCGCGTGGATCATTTTTCTCAGAACCAACTGTGATAGATCACTGAATACACAGAACCGTTTGGCTTAACGATGGTTCTCATAGACAAAAATAAAATGGATTCATTGCTCTCCCAGACTGGTATCATAAGTTTAGCTAATATTGATAGACCTGAAGCGTTCCGATCATTAAAACCATGCACTATTAAAACAGTATCTGACGTCTACATGGAAGGAATGATCTTCCATTTCTCACGATATAAAAATATACAAAATTGACTCATTTCTCAGAGTATCCTTTTCAATTATCCAACCTATCATATTCAAATCATTCATAGCAGGCATATTTAGATTGCCTAATGTAAACATCATAACAAATACCCAGCATGTGATTCTAGTTTCATTGACCACGAAACCAGCATTATTTCTTATTCTCAGGAGCCTACATAAACAAATATACACACTGCCTCCTCCACTCTGGAGGGTATCCGATTGCTAGTCCTTTATTAGACTGATCACCTACGTGGACACACCAACACAACTATTAACCTTAGAGCCAGCAAGGGTCTTGCATGCTGGCAGGAACCTTACCCCCGGTCAGAAGCGGGCTCTGAGACCAGCGTCGGCAGATGGGTCCGTCAACTTTGGTTTAGCCCCGTAAATCAACGAGTGTTCGGTGTTTTAACCAACAATTCGTAGTTTCAGCTCATGGCACTGGAATTGTTTCTTCGTAGAGGAGTATATTAAGCTCACTGAGTAGCTCTCCCTCGAGCACAACTGGATAACAATGATATGGGTACATTCTTACTTTATGAGAAAAGTTTCACCTGACAAGAATTTAACTGTGGGATGACAATTGAATTGTCAGGTGATTGACAATATGAACCATTCGTTTGGCCAAATGGCAAGATGACTTGACCCGGCAGGGTACTTTGTGCTGTTTCTATCTCTAGTCTCCATTGTTGAGGCCAGAGGAGACAGCCGGCAACAGGTCGGTTAGGGACACACCTAAGCGGCTTTTTCCAAGTAGCCGATTTATGTTCGCTGTGACATGTCCTGTTTGCCAGTTGACACTGGCTAACAGGACATGTCATAGTGATTTTTTGTGTATGAGTGCAATTTATTTTGTGTCTCCTGTGTGTATTTTTGCTATGCTTTGTGTGTCGACTGTCTGTTCATCTTGAAACACTTATGTGTCGTCTGCTAATAACACGGAAATCCTTTTTTGTTTCATGTGAGTTTGGTTGAAATGGCTTGGATTTCACCTGTTTCTATGTCCCCTTATTGTAGGTCTCCTACTTGTATGTGTGGAGTTTCAGGTGTGTCCCTGCATGTAACTTTGGAATACCTTTCGTGTACGCTGTTGGCTTGTCTGGAACGGCATGAGAGTAGTCTGGAATAACCCGTGTGTCTTCTCTGCATACGCGTCTCAATTTTCTCTGGTATCAACACGTTTATCATTCATTTGGTGTAATCTGTAGTTACCTACGTACAACACATAATGCGAATTTGTTTCCGTTTATATACAAATCACATTCTAGTTGATTTAAGGGTCTATATTATACCATTTATTCCAAACAGAGTTGATCAATATACCGCTGCAATAATAGCCGTGCACTCACTGCGAGCTGTCAATAAATTATTCAGCAGCACGTGGGATTAAAAAACGAACAAGCAACTGGAAATCAGTGGAGGAAGTATAATTTCTCCCTGGTGTAATTTCTTCCTCCCAGGACAAACAATCATAAAAGTTCGTTCAAGTGTTTGATACTCAGGGGTAATGGAACGGATGATTTACTCAGGCGTCCATGATATCATTCCGGCTGCATCTGATAGTAAAACAATAACGTTGATAAACATTGAACGATAGTCTTCTCCTCTAGCTTCCTGCCGGACGGTGGAAGTTCGGAAAAAAAAGAGGGAAACACTAATGAATATGCGTCGAAATATAAGTTCATGCAGGTGCTGCATAGTGAATAGTACAACATGACCTTCAGAAACATTAAAGACTACCTATAAATATCCTGTTTAGATAATATATAACCTATCTAAAATATATTTATTTTCAGCCGCGACTTGGAGCAAAGAATCAAAATTTGAAATGTTGCTTATAACACAATTGAATGGTGAGTACAAAAAATTTACTCACGTCCGAGCACTGTCGTAGCATTGATAAATATTTTGGAAATTTCGAAAGTCACGATGTTATGCTTGGATCTGTTGGAAGCGAATGGGCGGAGTTAGCAGTTGAGCCAATTACTGTTTGCGGATGATGCGGCACTGGTGGCGGATTCTGAGGAGAAGCTGTGTAGGCAGGTATCGGAGTTGGATAGAGTGTGTGAGAGGTGGAAGATGCGAGTGAACGTACGTATAAGTAAACGAGTTGTATGAATGGGTAGTTGTCCCAATTATGCTCTACGGGGCCGGGACTTGGGGGGGGGGGTGAGCGCAGACGAGCAAAGATGATTGAATGTTTTTGTGATGAAATGTTTGAGCGACATGGCTGGAGTGACGCTGAGAGACAGGATTAATAACGACGTTGATCAAATTAGAACGGGGATGATGAAGAAGTTGATGGGAAGAGTAGATTCGCGGGTTCTGAGATGGTAAGAGAATATGGTGAGGATAGAGGAAGGGAGGTTAGTGAAAAAGATGGTGAAGGCGGAGGTGGTGGACTTAGGCCTGGAGGTAGACCCAAGTATAGGTGAATGAATGGTGTGAAGCAAGCATTAGGAAGGAGAGACTCAAGTGTGGAGGGGGCCATAGAACGTGCATTTGAACAGGCGGGATTGGTTTCCCTCCCTTTGCATCTAGTTCAGAAACCTGATGGTTGTGGGTGGGGGAGGGGGCTCGGTTACCACGATGCAGCAGTCACACAGTCGAGCCCTACTGCTGACAGTGACCTCGGACCACACTAACGACCCAGGGTGTGTGTTGCGGGGTCTTCCAACCAGACCCTTTAGCGCATAGGGGGAAAGTTGTGCGGCGTGCGTGAATGTATGAGTGGAGTGGGAGGTGCGCTTTGCTGTCGGCCACCCCTCTTCCTGTGGGATTCGACCTCGTGTCTCTGTCTGTATCTGTTTTTAATATTTGCTACACTGTACTTACGACTGCTTTGATGGCAGACATTCGCAAAAACTTCCTATAGATTATTAAAAAAATCATAATTTTACAGCAACACTATTTTCGTGTCATTTTCTTTTATTCATTATTTTGGAGAGGCACTCACCTGATAATTGATATGTAAATTGACCATTGAAGTAGCCCTATAATTTTAACTGACAAAAAGGCACTTAAAAGGACTTAATATACCTAATTTTGTTTTTGCATCACATGCAGCTAGTAGCAAATATCCCCCAACACAAGCCGGTTAGTATTTTCATTTATAATTTTTTTTGCCCATGAATGCATGGTCACGTATAACAGTTTAGTGAACAGCTTTCATGACGCTGAATTTTTCGCAGCTCTTATCAAGAGGAATCAAAGGATAAGTATAAGTATAAGTATAAGTATAAGTATAAGTATAAGTATAAGTATAGGTTTTGGACATTTTTTCAGGTGTGGATAGTAATTTCCGGTATTATATCCTGTAGATTGGTGAAACGCGTGATGAAACCGGAGGTGAGTGGCGTATTTCTAAAGGAAGACTGAAGTTTACATGAATACCATGAAGACAGCTATAGGGATGCAGGACATCAGTGTGGAAGTTGCTATAAAGCGTGTAATGTTTAGATCTGATTGCGAATGAATGAGCTTTGACTGAGTCCCAATGACCTTTCCGGGCCTTGGATGTCTTATTGAGAAACGGATGGAAGAGTCCAGCAGCTATGACGTATCAGGGGTATCCTAGAAGAAGCTGCCGGGCCCTACTGCTGACACTGATCATGGACCTCAGTCCTGACCCGGAGTGCGTTATGTTGGCTCTTAAATTGAGCGGACCGTAGATCGATAAAACTTTTATGCGTCCCGCCTAGGACGGGACGTATGAGTGTATGAGAGGGTAGGAGATGTCTTGCCTTGCTTTTGTACATGTATCTGTATCTACATATTCTGCAGATACTTCTTACTTATTCATTTCATTTCCATATGGCATTCCGGTCCGGGTGAGCTGCTCTGACAGCCCTGTAGCAGTTCGTGCAGGATGCTCTAAGGTCACAAACTTCCGGCAGACGACTCCGCGTCCAACCTTATCCCTTATCCGTCGGTTTCCGTAAATCAGAGGAGTGCTAACGTTCATTCTCAAGTCCTCAAAATTGGGACTCACTTTGCCGACGACAAATCCGTGACAGAGCCCAGATACGGCCTAACAAACACCGTCCATTAAAAGAAATCCAATTGCGATGACGTATTCTCTTCCAGATGATGCGCTCTGAATTTAGAGTTGATCTGTAAATCAGTTCTAAAGCATCAACCTTTCTAAGCAAGGCAGACCTTCGTCCTCGGGCTTGCATCTCTGCAGACAGGTACACCTCATGAACCTTTGTTCGGCCTCTGGCTTGCATCTCTGCAGACAGTTACACCTCATGAACCTTTGTTCGGCCTCTGGCTTGCATCTCTGCAGACAGTTACACCTCATGAACCTTTGTTCGGCCTCTGGCTTGCATCTCTGCAAACAGTTACACCTCGTGAACCTTTGTTCGTCCTCGGGCTTGCATCTCTGCAAACAGTTACACCTCATGAACCTTTGTTCGGCCTCTGGCTTGCATCTCTGCAAACAGTTACACCTCATGAACCTTTGTTCGTCCTCGGGCTTGCATCTCTGCAAACAGTTACACCTCGTGAACCTTTGTTCGGCCTCTGGCTTGCATCTCTGCAGACAGTTACACCTCATGAACCTTTGTTCGGCCTCTGGCTTGCATCTCTGCAAACAGTTACACCTCGTGAACCTTTGTTCGTCCTCGGGCTTGCATCTCTGCAAACAGTTACACCTCATGAACCTTTGTTCGGCCTCTGGCTTGCATCTCTGCAAACAGTTACACCTCATGAACCTTTGTTCGTCCTCGGGCTTGCATCTCTGCAAACAGTTACACCTCGTGAACCTTTGTTCGGCCTCTGGCTTGCATCTCTGCAGACAGTTACACCTCATGAACCTTTGTTCGGCCTCTGGCTTGCATCTCTGCAAACAGTTACACCTCATGAACCTTTGTTCGGCCTCTGGCTTGCTGCCCGCACATTTTTTGTAGAAATGAATTACTCACCAGACAAAATCAAACGAGACACTAAATCTTTGATATCCTCTTGACCCCTAAAATTGAGTTTTCCTTAGGGTACAGATGTACATCAATCTATGTTAGAATGCCATTGGCAATATGTATACATATATATAATGTCGTAACGAATAAGTCCTCAATT
>SDVV010011948.1:0-15652 GCA_016164225.1 Gammarus roeselii
GTCTAGGTAACCTGCAAAGATATCTCGTGACCTGTCGACGGGAGCTATTGTCATGAACAGTTCCTACTAAACATCACAGGAACAATAGTTACATCGCCTAAAGTTCTTATTTTGGGGCAAAACCTCCCTCTCTCTAATTTGATGGCTTCTCCAAGGGAGCTTCTGCCCACCCCCCTCTTTTCCGTCCCCAAGCAATTTCAGTGGAAAGATTGTATCGAATTTAAATCCACGAAACAAAGTTATTTAGAATAGATGCGTCACTCGAATGTGCAATCCCCTTATTTTCATTGGAAATAAACGACATAGATATTTTTTTGGTCCCTAAATCTTAATTAGCTAATCAATCGATGGTTGCTCACTGTCCAGACGATGAGAAATAGAGACTTTCCTTCGAGCCAACACGCACATTGATCTTCATTTGCAGCTGGATATAAACAACACAAAACACTGAACATCCAGGCTTCGATGCCATTTGTTTAGGCGAGTGTTGTGACCCTTTCTTAAAGAGTCCATTCAAGAATGCGTTTTAGGGCTCTGGAATAAAAAAGGGTCTTTTATTGACCATTTAATATTTCTTGTAACCATACCTTGGTCAAATTTACGTGTTGTTTCATTTAGTTCATTCAGATCTTTGTATTATAAGTTTATTTGGGAAACACAGCTACCAAATATATTAATTATGCACGTGTACAGTGTTTACTATTTCAATATGTAGTAAGTGGGAATAACATAAAAGTGCTGCTTCAATAGTTCAGGGAATGGATCTTCAAGTTAACTCTACGTTACTTTCACGTGAAACATTAATGTGTTGATAAAAGACATACTTCTCCCACAGGAAGACAAATCTTATAAAGGTGCTCCAGATCCACTGAAATACTGTTCCATCTAACTCACCTTTTTGATCTGATCCTTCACAACGTGGATTGGATCATACATCATTCACCCAAAGAAATAATTGCAATATCTCCAGACGCCTTGTCCCTAATACAAGACGCTTTAGCTCAAGACGTGACTCGCCGATGATTGATCCCAAGTGATCCAACTATACACACTGAGGACGATGAGATGCACTTTATGTTGCAATGTTTTGTTTCTGAGGTAAAGTGGCGTGACATTCCTCTTCAGTGTGGAGAGTGACGGCGATCGTCACGCCACTGCTCAACGACATCGTGTGATGAGACTAATATTCGTACATTAAAATGTTATCATTTTATTCCGTTGAACTGAAACTGTCAATTTAAGTTTGTAAGAAATCTATAAAAATTCCCTTAGGCGAATAATCATGTCGTATCGCACTATTTATGTGTCATCAGAATAAAGTGCATATTCATTGTGCAACTTAGATACTTTGTTGTTTGTTTGTTCGTGACATGTTCCAGGATGTTCCAAGAAAATTGGTACTTATGCTCAGTTACGGCAGCTTGGAAAATAAGATGCGCGTCACCGTATATACAGAGTCTATTTACCCGGTTCCACGATGTGAAGAACCTTAAAGCTTGCTTAATCTGATTTGATGTTCTTGGCCTATAGCCAAACGTATTTTAGATTAGCGCATATTTACGTATAGATCTAATGTCATACATTAATGCCTTTGACTCCAGTAGACCCCCGTTTACACTAACAACCTTTGCTATCCAATGTGTCAGGGGGAGTAACAGAATTCAGAATAACGACGTATTGCTTAATGAGAATATTTCAATGTCTGATTGTAATACGTTAGGTCACAATAAGTTCATATTCATTGTGTACTTCAAACTTACTTTGATAGTTCTTTGGTCATTAATTGTTCTGGTAAGATGTTATGTTCAATTATCAATTGAAGATTTACCCTAACGATGGATTCTTTATTGTCGCTTAATCTGATTTGATGGTCCAAGCTTATCGTCATACGTATTCGAGATTTTTGTTTATGTATTGCTATTTGACCACACGAAAACATACCATACCGTTTGCATATGAATAAATATTGTTGTTTTATTTACACTTTTTTATGAGTGACCCAACGTGATGCAATGTCGTCCTAGATATTTAACTATTCACTCCAGTGAACGTTTCGTTGAGTTGAACTCATCTGACGAGGCTACCATGGATAATATAGTTTGCTGTGAGGAGAGGAAAGCATTGCGCAAACAGCCGTTAGACGGCCTTCCACTCTTAATGGTCGCTGTCTCTCTCTCCCACTAGAAGAGAAAGAGAGGGGAAGAAGAGGACTTTCGTTCACAGACACTGAGATCAACGGCAACAGGTCTGCAGTTTAGATCCAGACCGAGAGGGTCATGCATTCTGGTGCCAGCACTGAGTTCTGAGGCATAAACACTGCAATTGCGACCAAGTGGAGGAGACAGTGGGGCCGACATAGAGTTCTGAGGCTTAAACACTGCATTTGCGACCAAGAGGAGGAGACAGTGGGGCCGACATAGAGTTCTAAGGCATAAACACTGCAATTGCGACCAAGAGGAGACAGTGGGGCCGACATAGAGTTCTGAGGCATAAACACTGCATTTACGACCAAGAGGAAGAGTCAGTGGGGCCGACATAGAGTTCTGAGGCATAAACACTGCAATTGCGACCAAGAGGAGACAGTGGGGCCGACATAGAGTTCTGAGGCATAAACACTGCATTTGCGACCAAAAGAAAGAGACACGAATGCCGGCATAAACTTCTGGCATAAACTCCGCAATTTTGACCCGGAGAAGGAGACACGAGTGATGACACAGAGTTCTGAGGAATAAACACTGTAATTGTGAGAGAAAGGGAAAGTTAGGCCTCGACACCGGGTTCTAGTGCTGCATTACTGTTTTCATATAAAGGCTGCTTGCAAAATTAACACTGCTAGATTTGTATGTGCTGAGGAATCGATGTTGCTTGCAAAAGTACCAATAGTAAAAGTTGAAGGATACCCCAATAAAAAAGATATAATGAAATCAAAATTTGTTTTTCCACGACTGAATACGAATAACTGTTTAATGTTTTGGTTGAAGTTATTCCGTCTTTACGGCTGCTATCCATATACTCTATCCTCAAAGAACAGAACAATAATTGACCAGCATGATCGGAGTAACACTTTTAGCTCTTCAGTGATAGTCGTGGAGGATTCCAAAATGTGTCGAATCCTGTCTGCAATCTCCTTTGCAACGTTAGTGGCAATGGCTATTGGGAATATTTTATTGCAATGGTTCTTCTTGGCTGAGATGAGGATGAAACTGACCCTGACTGAATCAATGACTGGTCATGTCCTGTGGAATCTGTACTACGTATCTTTACTCTGTTTGTTGATATCTTGTGCAGTGAAATCTAAGAAACTGAGTCAAATCGTAACTCATGTCAATTGCTTTGCTGAAAGCGCCGCCAAAGTTGATCTCACCATCTCGTGTAGCAAAGCTTGTTACGCTCTACGGTTTGCTCTTCTCCTTCTGGTGACTGGGTTAATTGTAGGGATATGCAACATTGTTCTTGTGGTGAGCAAGATTACTGCCGTATTTGAGCATCCTCGGATAATGACATACGTTATGATACTCAACAGTTTCTTCCAGATCTTGAACTTATTTTTTGGTATCATTTTAAATAGTTTATGCTACAAATGTATTTCAATTCTGGGAATGAAATTTGAAATAATCTTCTGGATGGTAAGTCGAGAAACATGTCTTGACATGGAAGACGGGATGATGGCTGAAATTGAAACAAGTAACTTTCATCTAATGCCTTCAATGGAAACATCTAAGCAATGTTGTGCTTCTGATAAGTTTATTGAGCCTGAGCCATATTATTACTTCAAATTACAAATGAAAAGAAGACTACGACAATTTGAATTTGGAACAGGATTTCCAACTCTGAATCATGCAACAACTACCAATAAATACTCACGACGTGCAAGTTCGTCAACGGATCTTTTCGGTAATGGTCCCGTTTCATCTGTACGCGCAGACATTGAAAATCTTCTGCAATATCAAGAGCTCCTCGACGACTTTTTCTGCGTGCCGATCCTAATATTTTCTGCACTCCTCATTGTGTCTTCTATTGGGCAAATCTTCTTTGTGCTCGTCTCCAGAGGAGGCCTCCTAACTTCAGCCCTTCCGTTCATGTCCCTGTTGATTCAGACTGCGCCAGTGGCGTGCATCTACCACGCCGCAGATGAGGCAAATCAGCAGGTGAGATCAGTGCACAAATATCCATCGTGTGTAGTTCGTGAAAGGAAGTAGCCGTGAATTCTGTCATCAAGCTATTTCGGTGGAGTGTTCTATCTCATTTACAGATGCAGGATAAATCATTGGCATAGGTCGTCGGCTATCACCCAGGAGACACGAGTGCGAGAACCGGTGATGAACAAGACTTTACAGCAGCGATTATTTTCTCCTTTCTGGCACATTGATTTAGAGCTAATAGTAGAACGGCTATCTGACATAAAACAAAATCCGAATGGAATAAATAACACGTACAACAATCAACGTGCAAGAGGCACATCATGCGGTTTCATAGCGGCTGTTCAGCGGCGCATTGGTCAGTGACCCGCGCCGTTCCTATGCGCCGCCGCGCTATTTGGAAATCACAGATGTGATTTCCAAATAGATGCGCGGTAACGCATTTAGCATACGAGAATCCATTTGTTGGAATATGGATGATATGAAAGGGTCAGGATAATATGATTATTTATCAACTTGCATTGACTTGTTTCCAGAAATCATGGTATTGGTCTTCTTCTGGCATGTGGCTGGTAGCCTGCAATATGTAGAATTGCATGGCACAACCCACTGGCAGACGGAGGGTTCTCTAATTTGAAAGTGAAAGTATATTAATGAGAGGGCATCATGGCAGGGAATAGAATCCCTGTAAGAATGTATTATTATACTGACATGTGGAATTTTTGTGCGTATAAATTTAGAGCTGGTCCCGGATTATCAGTTCACGCGCTAAGTGGGCTGGAAGGTCTGAGAGGGGAAATCCACCAAGAAAAAATTAATTAGATGCCTCATGACGTTCATTGCTGGTGCATTCCATTTTAGCTACATACTTTACACACAATCCACTCAGATTTGTTTGAACCTTTTTCACCATTGCTTTTTGTTGCTACAGAGGAAAAATATTTCAATGTTTTTATCTCGAACTCCAATTAACAATAATAAACACGAAATTATAAATCTTCAACAAATGTCTAATTTTCTTGTAGTCAATAGTAAAAGAAAAAGAAGCAGTTGAGAAGTGCTTCAAAACACGAGTTTTTTGTTGAAGTTCGTCGATATCATGGAACTCATCGATATCATGGAACTCATCGATATCATGGAACTCATCGATATCATGGAACTCATCGATATCATGGAACTCATCGATATCATGGAACTCATCGATATCATGGAACTCATCGATATCATGGAACTCATCGAAAAGTCGTTAAAGGTCCTCTCGCGCTAATAACTTTCAGCCTACCGTTCTGTTTGATTAGTGTTTACGCCACCTAATCTAATAGTTTATTTTTGATCCGTTGATTTTGTAATTTTTTTTGAAATTTTAATCCTGAAATTATAGATTCCTTGGCTCTCAGGTCATCGTCAGGTCACGGAGAATAAATTACTTCCTGCTCTCATTTCAATGTTTATGAACCTGATGATTAGCAATCATCACAGTGAGTAGAAAGAAACAGTTTCTACTCACTAGGTGGATAAGTCAAAGAAGATAGCTATTGTTCCGATTTGATAGAACATTCCCATTGGATCTGACGTAAATTATCAGCTCACACACGAGGCCCAAATAAAACACTTCATAACGGAATCTGATTAACTACAATACACAATTATACTTGCATTTCCGTTATTTCGCTTACCGAAATGTCATGAATAAATTATGATGACTCCTCGTGTCACTTGAACTGAAAACCGCTCAATCCGGAGCAAAGTTTACTGCAAATTTTCAGAACAATGGTAGAGTGCAATAAACTATCATTTACACTTGCCAAGTTAAAATATCCCATGATTGCTGATCAATTAATATTATAATGTGGTATTCGTTTAAACGTGTGTAAATAAAATATAACAGCATAATACAAAAAGATATAACTTAAATGCATGAGAAATGAACATTCCGTCTCAAAGTTTCGTTCTAGACTCAATCTAACTATGGAGCAAGACTAAGAATTGTCTCGATTAGGATGCAGTTGAGTTTTCAAACGTAGTCCAAAATCGAACGCGTTGGATCGAAATATAAATTGGAGGAAAGCCGATTCACAAGTGAGTGAGCAAACCATACGACCCCTCTCGATCTGGGGCTTTTCTTGACGTTTTATTTTTGACGTTTTAAATTATACCATGCTTGTTTGTAAAGTAGACGCTATTCTACGGATTTGAAACAACAGAGTTTCCATGGCGCGAATCCAGACTACGTTTAAGCAACCAAAATCGAAGAAGCAGGTATCCTTGCAATGAATGAAAGTATCGACACAATAGCAATCACGGAAACGTGGATGAAATTGAGCACCAAACATTATTTAGGCGAATTTACTCTCCATGGTTACTCTCTATTTCTCAAAGATAGAGAAGGCCGAGAGGGCGGTGGAATGCTGTTTCTTGTGAAAAACACCCTACAAATACTAGAAGTCACTAATCCAAACAGCAGACACAACATAGTATCAATCAAAGTTGGTAAACATATAATATGGCAAATCACTCTTGTCTATCGTCCCCCAAAATGCAAGGTTGCAGATGATGTCAATCTTTACAAAACCCTCGTCGATGTCGTCACAATACAGCACAGTATTGTGCTCGGAGACTTCAATATCCCTGACATTGATTGGGAAAGAAACGAATGCACTGCCACCTTCCAACGTCTGCTTGATTTTGCTGACGATAAGTTCATGACCCAATTGGCGAAGGCACCTACAAAAGGTAGCAATATTCTTGATCTTTCATTTAGTGCAAGTGACCAATCGCTTAGCAATTTCTCGACTGTACTTAAAAATATAGAATATGAGCATATCCCGCGCAAAAATATGCGAACAATAGACAATCAGCCTAAGTACTGGAAAGGAGAAACTGCAGCGCCTTCAGTCACGAAAGAAAGCAAAGCAATCAATAAAACAGAGAAATCCACATGACGACGTAGCAAAAAAATGAATACATCAGCAGAAGAGATCTAAAGAGGGTCCTCAAACGTAAAATGAAAGATTATGAAAATGAAATTGCCGCTAATGCCAAAACTAATCCGAAACAATTTTTTAGTTATGTTTTGAGGTAAAAAATCAAGATCTGTAATTGGTCCTCTCATGAACGATGTTGGTGAGCTAGAAACGTACGACACCAAGATGAGTGCCCTACTCAATGAATACTTTTGTTCTGTATTTGCGTTAGAGAATCCGGATATTCCTAATCCTGAGGATATCATGGCGGAAAGACAAAATGATCCATTCAGCACAATGAATTCTTCAACCGCCAAAGTTATTGGATATATAGATAAATTGAAAGTCACAAAATTACCAGGTCCAGACCAAGTTCGTCCCAGAGTTCTGGAAGAGACTATAAACGAAATTACCGAACATTTATCAAACATTTTCACCCAATTTCTTGCAAATGTCATCTGCCCCTCTAAATGGAAAGAGGCCAATGTTACCCCAATTTTTGAAAAGAGGGGAAAAAATAGTGTTCCGCAAATTACCGTCCAATTAGTCTTACCTCAGTCATTGGCAAACAGATGAAAAGTTTGATAACGGATAAAATTACACAAAATCTCCAATCGACATGATTCACCTTGAATTTCAAACAGCTTTGATAAAGTCCCCCACAAGCCTTTAGTTAGTAAATTACACAGCATCGGTATTCGAGGCGAGCTTAACAACTTGAGAAAATGCTGGCTTACAGACAGACGGCAGCGAGTTGTACTTAGCGGCGCTTCCTCCTCCTGGGGTAATGTTACAAGCGGCGTGCCTCAAGGATCCGTGCTAGGTCCAGTTCTCTTTACTATATTCATTAACGATCTCGATAGCAACGTACTCTCAAACATTAGCAAGTTTGCAGACGATACTAAGATAGGAGGAAAAGTGCAAACCGTACTTGAGTGCCAGCAGATCCAACTAGACTTAAAGAAAATTGTTGACTGGTCAGAGAAGTGGCAAATGAAATTTAATGTAGACAAATGTACAGTTATGCACATAGGTCCTCTCAACCTCAAGCACGAATATTTGATGTCCGGAAAAAAACTCATTCCTGTCACTGAAGAGAGAGATTTAGGAGTCATCATCAGTAACGACTTAAAAAGTAGCAAGCAATGTAAAAGACAACAAAATGCTAGGTATGATATCCCGCAATATCTCGGACAAAAATCCACAATGTATGATCAAGCTATACAATGCATTTGTTGGACCGCATCTCGAGTATTCCATTAAATTCTGGTCTCCATATCTTTGAAAAAATGTTATTAAATTCGAGAAGGCTCAACGTAGAGCTACCAAACTCATCCCTTCGCTGCGAAATAAAACGTACAAAGACAGGCTACGTGAACTCAATCTTTATTCGCTAGAGAAACGTCGTGTCAGAGGTGACATGATCGAAGTGCGGAAGATTATGAAGGGTAAGGAAAACGTCGACCGAGCGAACCTTTTCACTCTAGATACGAACGGAGTGACTAGGAACAATGGTTTCAAATCGTGGGAAACGTTTCTCACTCGACATCACGCGCATTTTTTCACGTATAGAGTTGTCGAAGAATGGAACAAACTTCCAGCGGAGGTGGTTAACAGCAATACAGTCAAAACGTTTAAGTCTCGGCTCGGTAAGTTCTACATAAATTGCCGATAATTAGCTAAGCCGTTCCCTTTCTTGACGTTTTTAAAACAGAAATGGCGCATGAAGCTCTTCTAGACGTTGTACTCCAGAACTAATCCTCCTGCAATCAAAAGGCAACCTAGTTTGGGCCAATAGCCCTGTTGCTGTCTTCCTACACTTGTAAACACTTGTAAGTCATCCAATTCAAAATGACGGCCCGTTCTGAGATCCGATCGTCGACTCAAAACGCCCAGTCGATTACAGTAATGATTTAGTACAGGTAAAGAACCCGGGCAAATTGAGTTCAACCCCCACCTGGGTGTTTGCAGTGTCTGCAACCCAGCCGGTCCCCAGTTCGGATAAAATGAGGAGGGTTGGGCATGGGGTTAACAACCTCACCCCCGTAAAAAATAGTCAGATGATAAACAGATAATGAAATAAAAATGGAACCCATCACCATTTCAGTAGAACTATTAGATGCCATGGAACATGACAGGCAAGAGACAGGCATATGAAGCAAGTCGAAGCAAGTCAAGGCAAATTGAGACAAGTCAATGCAAGTTGAGACAAGTCAAGAAAGTGGACGCAAATCAAGGCAAAGCGAGTCAAGGCAAGTCGAGGCTAGTCGAGGCAACTCGAGGCAAGTTTTGTGAAAGAGGAAAAGAAGAAAAGAAAATATTTTATTGAATATTTTCGTATTTTCATTTCGACATTTGACTGTTTTCGTACACACTGGAGTGCGAATCATACCAGAATTTATGAACTTCATGCCCTAATGGGGACCTCATTAGGGCTTCCGTCAGCGTTTCGGTGGAGACGGACTCCCTTTATCTAATCTAATCTAGTTTTTATTCTTAGGTGGAACACATCTCATGTGTGTGAAAAGATCTTTTCATGACCGCTAACAATTTATTCAGATGAAATCTGCATCCAATTATAACTTCATCATCGATACAGGCGGGGTTGAGGAGAAGAATCACACTGACGCATTTGTGCTACACATTTATGACTGGATCCCAGACAACGTATTCTCGAAATTTTTACTAAGTTATAGAAGTACTCTGCTCAATACTTCACTTATTTTTTTGATCTGTTATATTAAGCAACTAATTTGCAAGTTTTTTTAAAGAATATTCAATGTTCACAGTGGGGCATTTACTTATTCGTTGGATATTCTTAATCTTTTGTTGAAAACTTTGTTATTCCAAACAAAATATAACGAATATGTGGAAATGAACACAAACAAATTATTATTGAGATGTTTAATACCGTTTAAACAGATTATGAAAACGTTACATCTCATATCTACAAATATCGCAGATAATTAAATAATTACTCATCAAATGTTGTAAAAGAAACAGTTATACATTCCTAACAAAAAAAAATCGGTTTCCGGGTAGACGAAATGAAAATTCAATCTACATATGTGGAAAAAGCAAAACCGGTATATTATTTGGTTGATCAATATGATCGGCAATGAACAGAAGGAGTGAGACCACTCGTGTTTCAGAATATAAAACCTTAATTAAAAGCATGAATAGTATGTAGTTCACATTTCAAAAATGGGGCAATGACACACATTAATTGGTTGATATTTGGCAACGCAGCGACGATTGGGGAACTACGACTGAAATTACGCGATTGGAAGCACACACAGAATTGTAGTTGCAATGTAGTTAATACTTGCTGCAAAGTGTGGCTGTGACGGAGAGTGAATTAACAACATCGAGAGTTCACTGGTATTATCACCGAATTAGGAATGTAGGTAACCTATTTTACTGCCGTGATAAATATTCAAAATAAAGCCAATGGCAATTGCCGGCTTGAAGTAAATATTTTCATGAATTTATTCAAGCAAACAAAGAAAAAGGCATCTTGAATTAACTCATTTTTTTGATAGATAATTCCTATTTACGGTCATTACGAACAATATTAAAGAAAGTGGTATGGAAACACTACGGTTTATTATAGCTTATGAAGATCTTGAAGCGGAAATATGTGCTACAAGATACGGTCTCTCATAGAGCGCAACACCCTTCAAAACAGTGTATATTTTCTTAAGGAGTGACGGGGCTCACCATGTTTACTGGGTAAACTGAACGCCACTAATTGCTTTATAGCGCTAATTGGAGAACCTGGAGGGGTATTGGAGAGGAAGGGGAGCTGGGTGAGAGAAGGTGGGGGATGGTGTCACGCTATCAGTTGGTGTTCGATCTCCTTCCTTGCCACGTGCATGATAACAAATTAATGATCTCTCCTCCCTTGAAATCATTCATGGAACGTCTTATGAGTTGAAATTAATTAAAACTTGAGCTTTTTGACTTTATGACTGCAAATTATTGTGTTAAACTGCTTGATTGACGGAACCTTGAAGTAAATGCACAACGTCTGACCATTAGTAAATAGCAAATGTATTGAAGAAAACTGTATAACCAAGCGAGCATAGGCTTTAAAATGGCTTGGTTTTCTCCAACTCTGAGATCGAGTTCTGTTCACTTTATGCCTGATTTTAGGTTGGTGCATCCGGATTAGGATTTGGTGGTCATATTAACTTTAAGCAAGAAGAGGAAGCCTAAATCTTCAAGCGGAGTTGCTGAACTATTCTTTTTTTGGGCATCTTTGGGTAAAAATGGAAGTGGATGGATAAAAATGGGAGGGTACTCGTCTGCAAGTGCATACCAGCTCGCATCACAGTGTGACCTCCCTCAAAAACAGCGTTGGTCAGCGGTCTCATCCAAGTTATAGTTGATTGACCATAATAAGGCCTCAAATGGAATATTTTAGAAATCACTCTCTCGTAGCTGTAACTTAAACAATGACGATAAGAAGAAAATTTCCTTCTAAATAACTTCAATAGCGATTTCCGTCTCTATCTTTGTTCTGTTTTTCAAAACGGATACAAAATGTCAAATTTTTCTGATAATTTCAGAGCTGCTGTGTGAAAAATATTTGTCATTCCTAAGAAACTACTGATGAAACAGCGAGAACAAAATCGTACAGCTTTGGACATCAATGGAATTTAACAAATACTTTCGGAGATCTTTTTGTGTATACTCATTTTACCGGAGACTTGAAGATGTTAACACGATGTAAACAAAGCCTGATGGGATGGAAGGCACCAGTAACTTGGCTTATGTTGGTGCTCGTACTCGAGTAATAACTTCCCTCACTGCTTGAAGTAGCTCCAAAGGATATCAAGAAACCACTGTAGTCGTGTTGCAACTGTTACTAATCTTGTGAAACTCGAGTCGTGCTGACGTACCCACCGGCCAGGCTTAGTTAGCATCTAATAGCCACCTTGCGGTCGGTCAGTGGGACAATGGGTTTGTAATGAAGTCTGCAATTGCCACCTTGCGGTCGGTCAGTGGGACAATGGGTTTGTAATGAAGTCTGCAATTGCCACCTTGCGGTCGGTCAGTGGGACAATGGGTTTGTAATGAAGTCTGCAATTGCCACCTTGCGGTCGGTCAGTAGGACAATGGGTTTGTAATGAAGTCTGCAATTGCCACCTCGCGGTCGGTCAGTGGGACAATGGGTTTGTAATGAAGTCTGCAATTGCCACCTTGCGGTCGGTCAGTGGGACAATGGGTCTGTAATGAAGTCTGCAATTGCCACCTTGCGGTCGGTCAGTGGGACAATGGGTTTGTAATGAAGTCTGCAATTGCCACCTTGCGGTCGGTCAGTGGGACAATGGGTTTGTAATGAAGTCTACAGTTTTATCCTTTCTGTCCTCAGAGAGACAATCTGAAGCGCTGCTTGGCCAGGATACAACTCGTCTCACCCTCTTCAGACGTCCGTAAGGAGGTAATGATGATAAATTCTTGAAACAACTTATTACCTATTGAAAATAAAATCAGTAGGAACCTCAACCGGCTGTTACATTTCTTTTTCCATTTCAGAGAACACACTAAACGAGTCAATGTATTTGTAGGACTTATGAAATACCATTGGTCCATGCAACCCGTTGTGTTATTTGAGTTTAAGAAATGGACTAGCCTGTTAATGGAGTCTACCACTGAATACAATTCATTGATGCGCTAGATTACTTATTACGCTAACGGGTTAAATGGGTTTCAACTGATCAGAATGCAATCAGGAGATTTGATTCGTAGCAATTCATACCTGGAAACTACACAGGTCTGAAATTAAATGGGGAATATTTCGAAACAGCATTTAATCCGTTTATATGAAACATATTATGCCCTCGCACCTATGGTACTAGACAATTTGCTATTATCGCAATTTTTAATCGCATATAAAATGTTGTCATAGTTCAGGCACGGCGAATAATCAAGAAATCTTGTCTCCCATTAATGTTCATGAGGATAAATGACCTGGTTCATTCTCGAATACGGGAATGCCTCCTCTCCAGCAGTGTTGAACGGAATTTTGTGCAGTGACTTAACATCAGAGGAACATAGATGAGCAAATATCAGCCGCATCTTTTAAATCACGTGGTCAAAAATTGCAAGAATAGTTGAATTTCAAAGATGCAGCTCCAAGAACGCAAGACTTTAAAATCAACAGAGAACGCAAATAAGGCCTTAGGAAAAAGATCCAGGAAGTTTCTACACTTCCATCCAAACAAATTGCCAGTAAACTTGTCTTCAGCAAGCATTCTACTCCCTAAACTCCTCGTTCGACAATGAGAATGGAGCGGTACCTGTTCGATCAGTGTCAAGAGATTAGTGAGTGTCGAACAAATCAACGTTGGATTTTGTTCATGGGTATCAGATTCTAACATTGATCCACATAAAAGGATTTTCTCCGACGGGAAGTTGTTTATGCTTAGGCCGCAACCTAATAATCTAAATTCAAGTTTTTTGAGCGTCGCTCGTACTCATCAACATAAAGATTGTGTGATGAAGCTGGCCAGGACCTACCCAAAAAAGAAGTCAGGCGAGCTTCCACCGTAGATCGAGACTTTGTTCCATCATTTTGGAAGCTCATTTCAAAGCCGATTATTAGTGCGGAGCAGTTTTTTTCATAATAAAACACAAAATTCTATCACAATTTTGCATTTGCATGGTATGAAAAGTTTTTTTTTGTGGTTTTACCTTATTTTCCAAAATAAGCTCTTGCACATTCAATTACACTTTTCATTTTGAGTTTGATTTGAGTCTCACTTCAACCGGAGTTTCAACGCTAGTCTTCGCAGTCATCGTAGCGCAACGCTTTTCATGTGTTTAAGTAGCAGGAACTTTCATAAACACAAACTTTCATTCAATATTCCTTTAGACACCACCCTTCCTCACATGTCCGCAGCCGCTTACTTTATCAACAACAGTTCCCTCTGTAAAGTGCAGGCAGACCTTAGTCAAAGCCGGAACTGGAGCAGTTCCGTCGGAACAGCACTGGCAACGTATTTGACTCCACCACCCCGCGAAATCCCCGATCGATATAATTTACCTGAGTTTCAAAAGGCCTTCGATAAAGCCCTTCTCAAACGCCTTGTTAGAAAATTGCAGAGCATCGGTATTTGGTGCGAGTTATATAACGATAAAATGCTGGCTCACGTCACAAGTCACAAGTGGTTTGCCTCAAGGATACGGGTTATGCCCAGTAATCTTCATAATATTCATGAACGACCTCGATGGCAACTTACTCACGAACAATCGTAAGTTTGCAGACGAAACAAAGCTAGTAGGAAGAGTGCAAACCAAACTTGAGTGTGAGCAGATCCAATTAGACTTGAACAATATTGTTGATTGGTCAGAAAAGTGGCAAATTAATGCAAGTTAAATTCAGTGTCGGGAAAGAAACCGATTTCTGTCGCCGAAGAGAGGAATCTGGGCGTCATCTTCAGTAACGACTTAAAATCATCAAGCAACGTAATGATGCTGCCAAAAGGCAACAAAATGTTCGGCGAGATATCCCGCATTATCTCGTACAAGAGCAGATATACTATTCCTAATTAATACAATGCGTTTGTTGGACCGCGCCTGGCGTATTCCGTCCAATTCTGGTCTCCCTTCCTTAGAAAATACTTTATTAAATTAGAGAAGATTCAACGTAGAGCTACTAAACCTATCCCTTCGCTGCTCAATAAATCGCGCGAAGACAGACTACGTGAATTCAACCTTTACTCGCTAGAGAAGCGTCGAGTCAGAGGTGATATGATCGATGTGTAGGAGATCATGAAAGGTAAGGTAAACGTTGACCGAGCGAGCCTTTTCACTTTGGATGCGAACAAAGTGACCAGGAATTATGGATACAAAATAGTTGGTGATTGTTTCACCCACGACATCACGCGCAATTTCTTCACGTATAGAGTTGTCGAGGACGGGAACAAACTTCCAGCGAAAGTTGTTAACTGCGATACAATCGAAACGTTTAAGTCACTTCTCGTTAAATTCAACCAAATTTGCCGCTAAATAGCTCCCAGCTATAGCACGCTCACAAGTATCTTTGTTAGAAAACGGTGTCCGGCATTGACACTTGTACGGTCAAAATAGTGCCTGGCATTGGCACTACAAGCTAAAAAATAATACGGAATTGATACAGTAGTGAAATAAAATTTGTTTATAGTTAGACTATAACGGAAAAATATAAATACTCACTCCCGTACAATTTAATATAATATGGTACTTTACTCGGGTGTTATACTCGAACAAAGATTCGCGATGAATTCTATGAATTACAAGTCCGTCAATTTAGATGTATAGCAAAAATGATAAATTTAAGATTTTCGTTAATCTTAGATTGTAAACGAATTTTTCTTCCGCTACTGTCGTGCTCATTGCAAAACGGTGTCCAGCAATGACACCGATCAGTGTTGGTTTAACTAGGAATAAAACTGTGACTTGGCTTTCTTTTGAGGTGCAGATTTCGGTTGCTTCAAGTATCATCGTTCAATGCTATTTTCGACCACAACCTTTCCCTTTCTTGATCTTATTACAACAAAAAAA
>SDVV010011949.1:0-15652 GCA_016164225.1 Gammarus roeselii
CAATGTCCATCCAGATATTCCCGTAAAGCTTAAGTCTTGCACACTGCGCCAGAAAATATGTAGGCCTGTCAACCCATGCTTAAGTTACACGGTGGGAAACCTTTGCTTTGCGTATTTACTATCACCCTTCAGAGCGTTTCTTTTAGCAAACGGCAGTTCGTCCCCATATTAGATTACTTGACCGAGAGACGTTGACGGGCGTAATGTCATTTGGGCCTTCCTATTAAAATCAACGAGCCAGCAATTTGTGACCGGGATCCGATAACGAAGAGGGGCCGTGTTTCACTCTCATAGCCTAGGGTAACCTTCAATTCTAACCGACTTAGGGAAAAGATTCTCTGAGGCCTTAACGGTCTAAATATATTTGAATGCCGATGAGTGTCAAGGATTTGGGATAACACGTCCCTCAGAGTGACCAAACAATAGAGTGGTTCTCTTATTGGAGGATCATTTCATACACATAAAGCAAGGCCCACTTCTTTTGGGATATAGGTTAGAATTTCGGGTGGTGAAGTGATTGGGACTTCACATTTCGTAACAGAACAGCTTAGCAGGAGGTAAGCCCCATTAGAACGGCGACTGAAGCTAGTATCCCTGTTATATAGGTGTTTCATAGGTTGTTATTAACTCTGTGCGATACTTTGCTTGATAAAAGTATTCTTTTCGTGAGGAATACTTTCATATTTAGAGGCGTGTAGTATTCCTTCAGTGTTTAAATGTCTCGTTTTTTGTATCTTCCTACAGGGTGGGTCACTTCACTCTACTTTATTATATTTTCACGTTTTGCGTTCATGTTTCACGTTTACACTTTACGTTTACTTTCCTGCTCTGTTCAGTTTGATTATCTACACTCTACACTTTTTGTTCTGTTATGTCTGTTAACATCACAATCATTATTCATGCTCGTTTGAGAATTACCCTAGTTGACCTGTTACTATGTTCATAACACAAAATAAGATAATAAAATTAACGTGTTATTATTCGAACCTCCTCCACCTTTACCGTATTTTAACAACCTTCAAAGTGAAGGTCACAACAGCAGCCCTGTTAGGATGCCGCTCTTGTTCGTTTATCTCAAATTTTATCGGTGCATGTGTTACCTGTCTGTCTAAAACAGTATTCTAAAATATTATTGGTATTTCGATTTTCAACACCGCTAAATATCTGGCCGGCTTTTTGTAACAAAACCAACAGTAACTTGTATCAGGTAGTTTCATAGTACTTTACCGTGACTGGTATATAGTAAGTTTTTCATGCTCATATTATAGATGGTTCATAATCATAAAAACTATTGTAGGTAGGGGCACTCTACATGTTACAGCATAGAATCGCACTTTGATTCATAACACTCCATTTATTGAAATTTAATTAATTTATTTGTCATCTTCTGATAACCCGTCGGTCATGTCTGGTACAAGGCTGATGCCCAAAATCATGCTATAATTCCCACAACATTAAAAAGCAGAAGGGAACAGCTACGAATTAGGTAAACTTTGCGTTCAACTCAAACACGCAAAAGGAAGAAACTCTGAGCTAAAGTGCATCCGACGATAACGCGCATTCAACTCACTCGCATTCGTAATAATTCCGTTTAATTCAGCGGTCGAATCGTCGATATAATCGTCACAACTTGCATGCAATTAATTTTGTTTCAGTTACGTTCTAAAGTGCATTCGACGATAACGCGCATTCAACTCAATCACATTTGTATTAATTCCGTTTTAATTCCGTTACGAATCGTCGATATAATCGCCACAACCCGCATGTAATTAATTCCGTTTAAATTCCGTCTTCGAATCATCGATATAATTGTCACATCCCGCATCTAATTATAGTTAGTACATTCATATCTGCTATCTACAAGAAACCACGAAAAAAGGACTCAAGCAAACGGTTCATTCTCCCACCGGCAAATTTTTTACCGTTCAAGATGGTGGAGGCTAAGCTAGAAAGTGGCATTTGCCACATCTTGTACGCCCCCGAACTAATGGTTTGCGATAGTTCTTCTAGCTCTGCCAGGAAATTGCGCACCAGTCTCTCCTATGGGGAAAGCAAGGCAGCGCGCTGAAAACTATGTCAACCGGCAGAGAAAATTAAACAACAGGCAGAAGAAATAAAACAACTGAAAGCACAATTCAGTCTTGCCTCCAACGACTTGTCCAACACAGCGACAGTCAACACGGATACCCATCTGCTAGCTAATGAATCAAAATTGGAAAACGTGTAGAAACAATTCCACGAATTTAAAGATCTGATGAACAGCGAATTATCATAAGTCGAAGAACCTGCTGAGGCCACACTAAAGCAAGTGAAAGAACTTCAAGTGCACCTCGACTCTGATTTGGCCAAGAAGCTAACTGCTTTGGACGAAGAGACAAGCAATCGCATCAAATCGACTGAAAATTCATTCAAAGATACCGAGGCATTGTACACTACGGTAGTAAGCAAGAGGCAGTCACGCTGTGACAATGCACCACACGTTCGACCACTATCTCACCACCTCGGACCCGACATACGTAAACGTTTTGGTGTATTGCCCGATGAAATGGACTCTCAGAATACAGAGAAAATTTTAGTGATTGGTGATTAGAATGTCACCTCCCTCGAATCGATTAAGCGAAAAGGAAGAATTCAACTAAAAATACTCGGCAAAACAGACTTGAAAATCGTCGAAATTGAGGGCATAATCGAAAAGGAAAAGATACCTTCTTCTAAACAAATTATGATTCAAAACGGAGCTAATGGCGTGTCACAGACAGAATCGACAAGAAAAAGGTACAAACCCATGTCAAGAAATGTCAAAGGTTCACACGAACCAAAGCAGATACAAGTTAAGCTAGAGGATTTTTTTCAACAATCGCCTAGCAACTTTCTGTAAAGCACAGAAAATCCTTTTCTCTGATCATTGGAAAACGATCGATGATTAACCCAAAGTACTACAACTTCAATAGAATCACCAACAAGGCTTGCATAAACACGTATGGACTAGATGCCATCGAAAACATCTTTAAAAACGTCGGCGCTGGTCATGTCACCGAAAATAAGTCAAAAAACGTACTCGATACCATACCCACAACTCCACCAGCAGTACCCGACAAAATGACCCAACGGCCTCCAACCGTTTCAATTTTTAAATACGCAACAAATACAAGAGCCAATGAAAACATCACCGCAGGTCCTAGCAAAAAAGTTCCTGTCATCAATCCAGTCCGAGTTAGAGACAATAGTCGCCGCTCCGCCAGTCCAACCCGAGTAAACGAAAACAAAAGTCTAGGCCCGGACACAAAGCCTCTTAGTAGAAAAAGATTATGTCAAGAAAATTAAGTTAATGTGACTAACGGTACTCTCAAATGTTACTATGTGAACGCTAGACCAGGCATTATTTAGACGAATTTACTCTCCATGGTTACTCAATATTTCAAAAATACAGACAAGGCCGAGAGGGCGGAAGAGTGCTGTTTCTCGTGAAAAACACTCTGCAAATATTAGAAGTCACTATTCATAACAGCAGACACTACATAGTATCTATCTAAGAAGTCGGTAAACATATAAAATGTCAAATCACCCTCGTCAATCGATCTCTAAAAAGCAAGGTTGCGTCGATGTCGTCATAATAAAATACAGTATTGTGCTTGAGACTTCTATATCCCCAACATTGATTGGGAAACTAACGAATGCACTGCCACCGGCCAATGTCTGATTGATTTTGCAGACAATAAGTTCATGACCCAAATGGTGAAGAAACCTACAAGAGGTAACATTATTCTTGATCTCCAATTTGGTGCAAGCGACTCACATGTCACGAACGTCGAAGTGGAGCCCCTTAGGATTAGCGACCACAACTGTATATACTTTTTATATAGCTCGAATCAAAATATGTCAACAAACTGCGAAAAAGTCCTCAACTTTAGATTAGCCGACTTTGATGGCTTAGGAGAGTCAATAGCGTCAGCAGATATAACCCTCGGACAAGATGTCAATCAATCGATCAACAATTTCTTGACGGCACTTAAATTATCGAATATGAGCATATCCCGAACAAAAACAGGCAAACAGCAGTCTATCAGCCTAAGTACTGGAAAGGAGAATCGCAGCGTCTTCAGTCACGAAATAAAGCAAAGCACACGATAAAACAGAAACATCCACAGGACGACATAACAAAAAGTGAATACAACATCAGCAGAATAGATCTAAAGAGGGTCCATAAAATGCCGCTATTGCCAAAACTAATCCAAAACAATTTTTTAATTATATTTCGAGCAAAAAAATCAAGATCTGAAATTGGTCCTCATGAGAACGATGCTGGTGAACAAGAATCGGATGACACCAAAATGAGTGTCCTATATAATGAATAATTTTGTTCTGTTTGTACGTTAGAGAATCAGGATATTCCTAATCCTGAGGATATCATAGCGAAGAGGCAAATTGAAGCCCTCAGCACAGTAAACTTTACACCCACCGAAGGTAATAAATATACAGGTAAATTGAAAGTCACAAAGTCTCCAGGTCCAGACCAAGTTCATCCCAGAATTCTACAGAAACGAAATCGCAGAACATTTATCATACATTTTCACCCAATCTCTCACAAATAGCACCTGCCCCTCTAAATGGAAAGAAGCCAATGTTACCCCAATTTTTAAAATAGGGAACAAAAAGTGTCCCGGAAATTACGTCCAATTAGCCTCACCTCAGTTATTGGCAAATTGATGGATAGTTTACAGATACAGATACAGACACTAGGCCGCGTCCCCCAGAAAGGGGGGTGGCCAACGGCAAGGCTCACCTCACACCCTCACACGCACACACTCACACAACTTAGCCTTTTTGTGCTAAAGGGTCCGGCCGGTAGCCCCTCAACTTACACTCTGGGTCCCGAATGCACCGATTGTTTGATAACGGATAAAATTACAGAATTCTTAGAATCAAACAAACTGATTGGAGACTCTCAGAATGGCTTTAGACAACCGTTCCCGTCGCACGAACCCGCAATTTTTTTCAAGAATATAATTAAAATCCACGACACAAAATCTCCAATCGATATCATTTACCTCGACTTTCAAAAGACCTTCGATAAAGTGCCCCACAAGCGCCTAGTTGGTAAAATGCTATCATCGGTATTCGGGGCGAGCTTAACAACTGGATAAAATTCTGGCTTATGGGCAGACGGCAGCGAGTTGTACTTAACGGAGCTTCCTCCCATGAGGTAATGTTGCAAGCGGCGTGCCTCAAGGATCCATGTTAGGGCCAGTTCATTTTACAATATTCACTAACGATCCCGATAGCACCGTACTCTCAAACATTAGCGAATTTGAAGACAATACTAAGATAGGGCGAAAAGTACAAACTGAACTAGAGTGTCAGCAGAGTGTCAGCAAACAGAGTGTCAGCAAACTGAACTAGTGTCAGCAGACTTGAACAAAATTGTTGATCGGTCAGAAAGTGGCAAATGAAATTTCATGTAGACAAATGTAAAGTCATGCACATAGGTCCTAACCTCAAATACGAATATTCAATGTCCGAAAAGAAACTCCTTCCTGTCACCGAAGGGAGAGATTTAGGTGTCATCACTAGTAACGACTCAAAAAGTAGCAAGCAAGGTGAAGATGCTGCAAAGAAAGGCAACAAAATGCTTGATATGATATCCCGCACTATTTCGTACAAAACGTTATTAGATTAGAGAAGGTTCAACGCAGAGCTACAAAACTCATCCCTTCGCTGCGGAATAAATCGTATGAGGACAGGCTACGTGAACTCAATCTGTATTCGCTAGAGAAACGTCGAAACAGAGGCGACTAGATTGAAGTGTGGAAGATCATGATGAGTAAGGAAAACGTCGACCGAGCGAGCCTTTTCTCTCTAGATACGAACGGAGTGACTAGGAACACTGGACACAAAATCGTTGGGAAACGTTTCTCACTCGACATCACGCGCAATTTCTTCACGTATAGAGTTGTCGAAGAATTTAACAAACTTTCAGCGGCGGTTGTAAGCAGCAATACAATCAAAACGTTCAAGTCTCGGCTCGATAAGTTCTACATAAATCGCCGATGTATAGCTAAGCCGTTTCCATTCCTGATGTTATAAAAACAGAAATGGCACATGAAGTTCTATTGGACGATCTACTTCAGAACTAATCCTCTTGCTATCAAAAGGCAACCTAGATTGGGCCAATAGGCCTGATGTTGTCTTTCTACGCTTGTAAATACTTGTAAGCACTTGTTAACACTTGTAAACAGAGGGTGCTTTAAGTCTGACTAACCCAAACCTCCCTGCATTCCCGTCTTGTTGTAGCCGTTGGTTCAACCCACTCTGGGCGCTTTATATATATAGGTCTAACTAACCCAAACCTCCCTGCATTCCCGTCTAGGTGTAGTTTGATGGTTTGGCTTGCAAACCATTAAACTACACCTAGACGGGAATGCAGGGAGGTTTGGGTTAGTCAGACTTAAAGCACCCTCTGTGGATTGGAACAACGGCTATATACTACTGAATTATTCTTTCATGGACCTAATGTAGCGTCATGTCACAAGTGACTGAAAAAGTAAATAAAATGCTGTTCCTTAGCTATTGATCTTAGCTGAGTAAATTGGTTTATATATTACAGGGTAGTCACTGCATTCATCTAATGACCGGAACTGACTCAATGGACGAACTCAAAATAAAAGGCTTAGCAAGAGCTTGCGCATTCTGGTGTAGTGTAATGTGTTTGGTACAACTGAGATGGTCTGCAGCTGTCGTATCTCAGGAGCATGAAGGCATTGCTATCATTCTTATCAGTAATCAGAGTCTTATAAGCAGCCACTTGCATTGGTTTCGTTGAACTAGAACTGTTATCATATAATAATTATCGTCAACCTTAACAGAAGTACAGATCCTTGACCTTCAGAACACGCGACGCGTACCATGCTCACTGCATTAAGACAGCATGAAGGGATCACCAACCTGCGAGTACCAAGACCAAGGGAGGATGGCAAATGACCTGACAAACGCATCCATAGTTCAAGAAATTACTGGGATCACCGCTGTACCGGTAATCACCGATAGGTGTTTATTTGGAATTCCAGTCATGTGAAATCCACGGTTGGTCATGGTACCAACAAGTTGGAAATTATTTCATGCTGTTTTGGTGTAGTGGTTATGGGTACAGCCTTGCGGTCTGACGGTCGCGAGTTTGAATCCCGATGAGGTTGATGATATTTATTCATCGAGAGCGTTTCATTGCTTTTTTCATTCAATTGACCAATAATGTTTATCATCTATCAGATAAGATTAAAGAAGATGCATTCACGAAGCTTGCATCATCAATTGATAATAGAGGACATATTTTTGCTCCGTATTTGTCAAGCTCTCAAAATGGGATAGTTTATTTATATTTTTACCTTCCACAAAAATGGGCTGTATTATATGTCATAATACAACCGGAGTGAATCGACATCATAATTTTTCCAACTTTTCACTGTTTTTGAAAAAAAATGGGACAAGAAAAATATGATAAAATATGGTCACGATTATCAAAAATTGCTTACGAAGTGTCAAAAACAGATTGAGCTGAAGTTCCCGTCTGATATTTGATAACCTGGCATAACCAACTTGACTTAATTGTCAAAAAATGAATCAAATTGTAAATCAGGAATAGGATTTTAAAATTGAAACATTTTGGGACACAGAAGAATTGCTCTCACATCAACTCTCCGACATGGTAAATTTATTTGGGAACTTCTGGTTACATACATATGCCGGTACTAACATGAACAACGAGGCTCTGTTACCTGCTAAACACTTTGAACGATATAGACAAATTTACGTTCGGACAACGGCTTGGTCAAAGATGTCAGATTACGCATGAAAACCGCATCATCAGCAACTAAACACTTCTAAGTTTAATTTTTGTATATAATTCCAACAAATATTAAAACTGATCCTTCAGGAACACCACATTTTATTAGGCACACGTCCGATTTTTTGTCAATGCAGAGTACAAACTTATCCCTAAGGGACAAATAACTATCAACCAGTGAACAAGCGTCTTCACGTGCTTTATTGAAGCAGGTCAGCTTTTTGAATAATAATAGCTAAAGTTGTGTTTGATTTTACAAAAACCGATTTGCACAATAGACATAACATGATTAGTATTAAAAATCTACTTCAATCTAGTGAGGATAATAATTCCAAATACTTGGTCGGAAATAGACTGAGTCGAAATTGGACGATAGTTGAACGCACGCACTGCTAGTGTCTCCAGATCAAAATATTGGGATAACTCAGGCATGTTTGAGAACGTTGGGATAAACGCCCAATTCCATATACACTACCTCAAGTCGGAAAGTGTGCTTAATTTCATCACGATTACATCTCCTATTCTAGAATAAATTAAGATGCTCATTTATTTCAATGGCATTGCTTGTGGAGGTAATGCATACCTTATTATCCAGTAGGATGTTGCCTCATGAAGTAATAATAACCCTTGGGTGCAGATTTATAACAGGAACTGCGGAGCTAAATGTGAAAAAAAAGTTGATGTGGTCTGTTGAGTCTTGATCAGAACCAACATTTCATAGCGAATTGACCAGGTTTCCTATAGTCATTACGTGCTTCGAACGCCTAAGTTTTTCTTAATAATGCAAATGTTTACACTTTTTAACAACTTACGTTAACAAATTGTGATAACCGTGTTCTTGTTTGCCGTGTCATATTTCAAGTAAGATGTGAAGCTGGAAGGAGGCTTTTTTTTCTTACTGATTTCAACTTTTCAAGAAGGAAACTAAAATAATACCATCCAGAGAGTTTGTCCAACAGTATTGTGAGAGCATCACGTGGGTTTTGATGTGCATAAGTTTCCTCTACACATATGAGCGAACCCTTTCCAACCAAATCGGATACCCAGTTATCTCCATAAAGTGGGCTACACAAGTGACTGGAATCTTTACAGGCAATTTGATATTGATTAATTAAATAACGGGAATTGATCAGACAAATCATAGTCAATAACACCCGATTAGAGGCAATCACTGTAGGAAAAAACACATGAAATTTGATTAAACAACGAAAACGTAGGTATTGAATTGTTTGAGTGCAGCCTTGTAGGATTGACTTTCGATGAAAATAAGAGAAGATGCCAGCCAGCTGGTTAAAAAATTCATCTGTTTGTGGAAGATGAATTGGATTGGCTAAATTATGTTCGAATTGCACTACAAAATAATGTATGTATTAGCCGGAAAATTAGAGCATAAATCCCGAAAGAAAGTCGAATTAATATTTTGAATGCTGTCACTCGGTGGTCTGTAAAAATTATGCCACAAACCATTCAGGATTAAGAAATTTCATAATGAATGAATGCGAACACTTCAGTGATACCCTCAAGTGTTACACAGAACATTTTCTAAGATGCACTGTGATTTCCCCACGAAACTCATTGCTATGGAAGCCGAGTCTGTCATAGTCATCAATGCAAAACAAAAGATGAGTATCACATGTAAGCAGTAAAGAAAATAACATCAAATTAAGGGAGTCAGACTTTGTCCTTGGCAAAGTCGAACAACATTTGAAACCGCTCTAATGAAACCAAGTCAATTCCTGGGCTGCGAATATTGACGTTTTGGTAAATGCACTGAAAAATTCATGAATATCGTTGTCATCATCCCGAAAGAAAATGTGAGATAATCCACGATACTAACTAAAGAAACTAACCATACTCTGTTGCACAGGAACATGCACCTGTTTTACTCGAGCATTCAATACAATTTCCTTTAGTGTGTTGATTTGGGTTTGCTTGTATTTAGCCTTTTGTAGAAGATGCAAACCCTTTGTGCGAACGACAGATGTTTGTTGAGTGTGTGCATTCTTGAGAGAACGTAGCTTGAAGGAAGAACGCGGCTGCTCTAGACTGCGTAAGTATTCACTAGGAAACACTGCATCAGGTATGTTGTGCTTGGAGGTCCATATGGTATTTTTCATATCGATGGACGAACACTGAAGCTTCAAGTACTTCCGAGAGCGTCATTGTACCGACACTTGCAAAATTTCAGTAGATGTGATTGAGTATGGCGTTCAGGAGAGTAAACGATGGTGCTGTTGTGGTTTGGACTCTCGTCTCACGTCTGTTGCTGTCGTTGTGTGGTTGTGTGGTTGATGATGATATTTGATCAAGGCGCCAATAGCCTATCCCTGAACCATTAGAATGAGGCAGTGATTCGTGTTCTAGTTTGTCAACTTTGCTCCTACTTTCCCTCCTATCCTAGTCTTCCAATGAAGAAGATGTCACCGATAGAACTGAACCCGATGACTTTTCTTATCTTAAGAGGCAATGATCAAAGCAGGTTTCAAGGAGTTGTGGGAGTAATGCATTTCCTGATGCCAAGTGTTCATTTTCTTGGGCTATTCGACTATTTAATGCGTACATGATCAGAAGATGAGAAATCGTTTTTATCGAGGGAGCACAGGCTATATATTTAAAAAAAAACATCTACGCAATGTTTTTCAGTAGAAAATATCTTCCTAAAGTCTAACATTTTACTTATTGTGCATAACCATATCTAGACCACATAGAGTACTATTGAAACTCAGAGAATAACGGTCAATATCTGTCACGACCTTATGAAAATAGTTCGACGAATATTTAAGCCAATTTCAGAGAGTGAACTACCTCTTGTACTCGGTTGCTGCACTTACATAACACTGGATGCGTGAGACCAAAGTGCGTGTTCATGGCAATAACACTTTTAACAAATACTCGCAGAAAACATGGCAATAACACTCACAGCACACATGGCAAAAACATTCACGGCAAACATGGCAATAACACTCACAGCAAACATCTAACACTCGCAGCAAATATCTAACACTGTCAGCAAACGTGGCAATAACATTAACATCAAACATGGCAAGAACACTCACAGCAAACATGGCAATTACGCTCACAGCAAACACTCACAGCCAACATCTCCAAAGTTGGAGTAAAACACTGAATCAGGGATGACCTCAATACACACTGCAGGCATTCACTGGCTTGCCACACTTTCGCCTCACGAGTGCTAAAACCCTGTTAATATTAAGAGTTTGGAGCATTTCTTTACTGATCACAGAAAATACAGTTGGTTGAATGCACACTGTGTGCTTTACGCACGATTGGAAATGTCCCATAATGCCGTAGGCAATGAAACTATCGAAATTGAGAAGAAATACTTCAGCAGACTGCGCACAGCCGCACCGCACCATGTAAGATTGGAAGCCTATCAGAACTAAGGGACTGAGAGGGTCGTTGATACTTCACGTGCACATTGATTGTAATGACCCAAATCAGTAGTGCTATCTTTAGAGATACGGTCACATCACGTACATATACAAGTAAAGTATGCTCATTGCATACACCACCCTCCCCCCTTCCTTCCCAGAAGCCCGAATCTGAATCTGAGCGGAGCAAACGGATCCTGTGACGGTCTCGTGATGTCACTCACTTCCTGGATGGATTGGACAGCCTTTGGTAGGAGTTGAATTCAGACTTAGAATATCAAAGTTGGCGAAACATCAGAAGCAAGAGATACTCGACTTTTCAATAGGTCACATTCCATTTTTAAACGTTATTGCAACCTGCCCTTGCTTTGCCTGCGATGAACTATCAATGTCAGCATGACGAAAAATTCATTTGCTTTAAGGAACCCCGGTCACTGTAGACCGACTGTTGCCTGTTCCAAGCCATTGACTGTAATGGTGCTCAGCTCGGCGTAGCCCGCGTGTTGCCTGCCGGTTGTCCTTGACTGTAACAGTGTTATGCTAGCTGGAGGGCCCTGTTGCCTGCCCCTAGTCATTGACTGTAACAGTGATCCGCCGTAACGACTGCCAGTGACCCGCTTTGGTCCTTTATTGAGTGCCCGGTCAATCCATCACATGCCTTTGAACTCAAGGAATCTGACCGGGCACAAAATGGCATGCACATTGTTCAATGTTGTGAAAACCTGTTGTTGATGGGCACGTATTCGACGAGGCCGTCGTGTCTGATTTGTCTGGTTTTCAAATGAACTGCATGAGGTAAATATCAATTTAATCTGTAAATACGGCCGCACCCTTCGTGCAACTTTGTTTTCATTTTACTTTTTCAATAATAGAAATGAGAAATATTATAACATGAGGGTCACTGAACTTTGTGGAGAGCCCTTTATTCTTAGCTAAGATTGAGTTGAGTCTTGACAAGAAATTTTAAACTAAAGATCCATGGATTTATACCTGCCATTTTTATTTTGCACTGAATGATTCTAAGGCAAGTCAAATGATTCTAAAGCAAGTCAGGGATTGATTCTACGACAAGTTAAAATGAGTCAGACTTCGTCCGTGACAAATCAGAGGCAGAGTCGAAGGCTTGTCATCTGCCAGTCATGCATCGTCAGAGTCAGAGGGTGTCAGAAGAGCATTCGAAGTGAGTTGAACCGAATCTAAACAACACGGTCTTCTCATCAAAAATTGAAACGATATGTGATTTGATCACTCGACAACAACACGATTTCCCATTCAATCAATGATTCATACTGATTCCCGGTTTATCATTGCAGACCTTTGAATCCAAGAAACCAGACCGAGCTCAGTAGGAGGGAGCATGAATATTTTAAATGCTGTTAAGCACTCTATTGTTATGGCACGTATTCGACGGAACCGTTGTTCCCGGCTTACATGGTTGACAAACCCTGAATTGAAGGAGGTAAGTATCAACGTAATCGTTGAATACGGCCCCAACGCTAGTGAAACTTTGATTTCAATTTCCTTTTTCAATATCATGAAAAATATATGTTGTGATACAGAAAACATTTAATTTTGTGGCTAGGCCATAGCTCATTGCTAAGACTGAGTTGGGTCTTGACAAGTACACTCAGGCTTGAGATTCGATCAATTTCGACTCTTTTCCAGTTGCAACGAATAAAGACGAGCAGCAGCCGACAGGGGCTGATTTGTTGATCTACTCGAGTGAAATGAATCAAAGTAACCAAACGATTTCATTGTTATATATTTATGAAGATTATTTCGAAGTCGGAGAATACTTTTGGTTTTCAAAGTCTTTCCAAAGTTGAATACTTTGAAGTAGTAAAGCGTCGGCGCATGATATTTTTGTTTGAACCTTTACAGCCACAATGCAGGGTCTCGGTAATGTCCTTCACATTGACACAGTTCTTGCAATTTTTACTAACACAAACACCGTTGCTTTAAACTATTGAATGTCCCAATTGACCCTTTGATATCAAGCTGACAATTTCCTTATCAATTTTGTATGTGAACGTTTCTTACATTGTGTAAATGCCTTTGAGAATTATACACAATCTTCTGACAAAGACAGATTGCAACTGATAGTGACAGTTTGCAGTTGGTTGGACATTTTAAATAAAACTTTGACAATAACGGAGATTATTTTTTGTACTCATAAATAGCGTTTGAAAATTAATTTTACGCATTATTGGCAGAGGAAAATTAATACAAGCCCAAATTACCAACCAACAACAAAAAATTATGATGGACTTAAATATGTCCTGTGTGATCGCAATAACTTGAGAGGTGCAATAAACAACCGGGCATTCATGGGTAATACATCACATAGAAACGCCTTTTTTAATAGTATTTATTTCCCTTTTCCCGTAGGCAATGTTAAAATTATTGAATACAATTTCATTCAATGCAGGAGCAGCACGTGCTGTTAAACAGCAAGATAGGGAGAATGAAGAAAGAAGGGAAGTGAAACATTTCGGTTTCTGGTCCTCGCATCTCAGACAACCGAGAGAAGATGGACACGCACATACGCTCAACGGACTCATTCTTTTCCTGCACAGCATGCCCGTAGCTTGGCCCAGAGGTTGGAGGTCATGCGGCCTCCAACTAGGTGTTGGGACATTATCGGATGAGCATCTGGGTTGTGACTTTTGGAAAATGTATGCAAAAGTTGGGGAGCGCCAAGCCCAGTTATCTAGGTAGTGGTCCTCCCCAAGTGATTAGAAGAATAAATCTTCCGAACACTTGTGGTTCCTTGCAGGCTGGTGGACTTCCAGGTGAGACATCATAGGGTCCTCTCTGAAGGATGGATCTGCTCATGGCGGTTGTAGAGTTTAAATCAAAATAGGCATTCGGATTATGAATGTTGATAAACAGAAAGATTTGAGGAGCGTGTAGTGGTCCTTCCCCAAGTGTTCGAAAGAATAAGTCTTTCATGCCCTTGTGGCTCCTTGACGCGTCTCTCGAACTTCAAGTTCAAATTAATGAGGAGCATCTCCAAAGAAAAGAAGTGCACTTGGCAGCTCCTAAATTTAATCAAAATAAATACACAAAAACCATTCCTTTTGGAAGCATTAACGCCGAATTTATTTCAAATAAATAACAATTAATTTAATTTTCAAAATTAGCCAACCATAGAGAGTTTCATCATACGAAGATACCCACCACCTCTACAATGGTCATCTCAATGTCAGGCAAGACGACGATTCGAATATCTGTGAGAAGGAGTAAACAACTTTTATATTGCTCTTCTCTCTTCTACATTGGGTGGTCTCGTCCCGGATCTGTGTTGCAGGACAGTAGGATGGTAGTACTCCCCGCTGCGCCGACCACCGCTCTAACCACAGAGTCATCAAGCACAACAAAGTTGTGATTCAACCTTTCGTGGGTTTTGTATTGTTTATGGTCGACCACCAATTTCTCTGTTTGCACTGTTATAGAGGCAGCACAATAGCCGTGCTCAAGATGTTAGAGAGAACATACCAACAATTTCATTGGGAGACTTAAGTAAATGAACAGTAAATTCATCATCGGAAAAACTTCAGTCCTTACCAAGATTCGATCGCGCGTCCAGCACACTAACCACTGAGCCATTTAGCACACCAAGAGGTGGGATTCAAGCTTTCTTGGGTATTGTAATGTTATTGTGCTGTCTCACCATAACAGTAAAAACATAGGAATTGGTTGTCGACCCTAAACAGTACACTACCCACGAAGATATCATTTTTTTGTTGTGCTGGATGGTTCTGTGGTTAGTGTGCTGGACTCGTATTCATGCGACGTCCGATCGAATTTTGGTGAGGACTGAAGTGTTTTCCAGGAAAAATTCACTGTTCATTAACATGTATCCAAACGAAATTGTTGGTATGTTCTCTCTTTGCCGTAACCAGTCTCACCCAGTGTATCACTGTCGGAGTGGTCATTATACCACCAGGGCAGTATGAGAGTTAAATGTCAGGATACAGCAGCCTGCAATCATTTGCTTGCACAGAAGTCAGTGATAGCGAGAGAAACAAAGTACAGTACTGGAAAAATTATTATGGATTTTTGAGATTTTCGGTATTTTTACATAAAAAGGTGAAATAAACACAATTTATGTATTGATATATGATTTATTTCATATTATTTATGCAGAACGAGTATTTCAGTAGTCTGTTTGCCCTCCTTTAGCAGACTTAAGGGCTTGTACCCGTTTAGGCATGCCACGAATTAGTGTCATGCACAAATCCTTGATTCTGTCAGAATGGAACCAAACTTTTATGAGGCGTTCAATAAGCTGTTTTTTGGTTGTAATGGGGACTTCATGTATTTCATTCTTCAACAGACACCACAAACTCTCAATGGGGTTCATGTTTGGTGAATTTCCTGCCCACGGAAGCAATTCAACACCATTATCGGCACACCATTT
>SDVV010011950.1:0-15651 GCA_016164225.1 Gammarus roeselii
ATATTGTTTACTCATGTACACGTACATACGCTCGAATAAACACATGCACGTACGTATACAGGTCTATAGACGGACATACGTACATATGTACGTAATTGATCGCCGGAGCGAGTGATGATAGGCTTAAAGATTTGCAAACGCATTATAATGGCAAGCTGTATGACGTGATTGGAGTCAGTGTTACGTGGAGGACAAGCAGAGACGGACGGATCATCCTCAAATAGATAACAATGGATGTTCAAGTGGCAGAAATGAGAAAACTTGATTTGGAAGAAGATATCTCTGCCGATGATATGAGACGGATCGAACAAATATTGACTAATGTTGTAAATATCAGTTATCTCAGAATGGGTAAAACAAGAATCAAAAGAGTGGGAGATAACATTCATGTATGGATGAAGGAAAAAGGAAGTCGGCTCTGGGTAACTGACATCGACGGGTTTCAATCGCTTGTAACAAACTTTAAGGGAAATAAGATAGCAACTCTCGAAATTGATATGATCCGAGTGGAAAATCTTCATGATTGTAATAGAGCTGAAGTGTTGGGCAACGGATGTTTCGTAAGAACCAAAGTAAACCTAGAACGTATGAAATAATTCCTCATTGATGAAAAACAGATTGACCTTGAAGTTGAGAAGCTTCGAATAATTAAACTTCAAGAAGAAGAAGAATTACATTCATTTGTGGACTCAATGGCACGGAACAGCCTTCGGTATTCGAAACAAAGATACGGTGGATTATATGATAGGTTTTGAGAGGAAACCTAAACATCGTGATGCTGGGTATGGGTGGCTGTATGAGCCATGCTGGAATCGAAAAAACGAGTTAGAAGTCATTGATGATGTCATCAAGATCTGTAAATAATACTAATAAAAGTACGTAAATCCTAAATCAATTGTTTGAAATATCCTACAATTCAAAGGTTAAGCGATGAAATTGCATACATTGCGTTGGTCGGAGGTAACATCGAAATTGTTGAAGTCGGTAAGAGAAAATATTTCAAGGGGTGTAACGGTACCCATAAACCTATCTCGGTGTAAATGCTGTATATGTGTGACAGAATGGTGAGATATAAATCAGAGTCCGATGAGACTATACTCAGTCAATATTGGATTCTGTTGTGGAAGGATGGGTTATAGCTTGAGTCCTCGATTGTTCGAAAGAAATGGGGTGATGGGGGTCTGTAAACTTTGTCAGAAAGAAATAAAATTGAATAAACATGAATCCATGAGTAACGTGTGGAAACATTTGAAACGCTGTCATCGTGAAGAGTTTGAAAAAATTATTGGAAAGAAAAAGGCAGATCAACTGTGCAAGACGTCAAAGGATGAAGTGTCAGGAGATATTGACGAAAAATGTGGTAGACCTAGTATGAGATGAAGAGCCCGTTTGTACGATGGAAACGAATATGAATTACTTGTACCATTCAATCCATCTAAGATTGAAAATCTGACTTTTCTGGTAACATATATGAGTCGAGATTGACCGTGAAGTAGAAATAATTAGGTGCAAGTTTTATAAAGAATCGTGTGGAGGGGTTCATATGTATAGATCAATGACTGAAAACCGTACATAAGGTTAGGTTAGGTATCATACATAAGGTTAGGTAAGGTTAGGTTAGGTTTTTGATGGGTGTGAATATCACGTGAAAGTGATTTAGAACTGTATCAAATCAAAAATAAAAAATCATATGAAAAAGAAAGCAATAACATTC
This sequence comes from Gammarus roeselii, assembly GCA_016164225.1. Taxonomy (NCBI): domain Eukaryota; kingdom Metazoa; phylum Arthropoda; class Malacostraca; order Amphipoda; family Gammaridae; genus Gammarus; species Gammarus roeselii. Next base: position 1,715 of record SDVV010011950.1, read on the forward strand.
AAACAATGATGAAATTATATGTGAAAACAGGTGAAATTTGCTAGATCAAAATTGGAAGTGCGTATCAAAACTGCAAAGGAAAGATCAAAATGTAGAGAGATGTGGAGATATTTGCTATGCATTGTATATATCAACAACTGAATATCGTACATAAGTTACGTTTGGTAGGGATAGGATGATTACTTCTTTTAACATAACATACCATAAAGCTGATGCACATTAAATATTTTGTGACAATAGCAAGAGATGTTGTTCTATGGGTTAGGTTAGGTTGCATAGGTATTAATGCATCTGGCAGTGTATCGTAACCCTTCTGCACAAAATGTGTATAAATGTCTGCATGTGCCAACGCAGTGAAGCTAACGATCCTGTATGTATAAATTGGACTCATTTCCGTACTTCTTCAGATAGCGATCCGCTTTCGGAGAAGAAGGATGCCGCCCAGTTCGAAATGGAAGTATTTTAACAGAAAAGAGAAGACGGGGGTATGTGTTATTGGCCGTGCGGAGATAAAATTGGGCAAATCAAGCTCCACATTCGGGTTTTGGTAACATCTCAAAGGACAGCATTATCTTGAGTATGCTAATCTCAAAAATGAACGAGGAAATACAAGCTCAAAGGATGCTATGGGCGTATTGATAGAACATAATAATCCGGACTTGGGTATAAAAAAAATGAGAAAGACAGTGCTCAAAATGATGCGAGCGTAAAAGAAAGTATGGTGCCACTATCACTCAAACTTAGAATGTATGAAGATTGGGTGAAAATGGCTGAATCGATATGATGAAAGAAAGACCCAAACCTTAGTCAAATTGAAAATAATGAAAATAAGAGGAAAACGTGGGATACTTTCAGTGGAATGGATATGAGTGACAGTGATATTGGAATGTGTGAAGAAAAAAAAAACTAAAATTGAAGGAAACCAAATTATCAAATGGGGTAATGACAGGGTGTCAAGTATTAGAAGTGTATATCGGATTTTGTTTCAAAATTATTGGTAATCAAACATGAAGAGAGATAATCATATCTCAAACGTTTGAGTGCTAGGAGAATTATGTATGTTTCGGAAATCTTTGGGAATATAATGAATGGAAACATAAGCAATAGCAAGAAGAAACCAGAAACGATTCGATGTCATAAACACGTCGAATTTTCGGTGTGAAAAATTATGTTTTCGTATAAATAATATCCCATGCATATATAAATGTGTCCAAATCTATTGTCAATAAAATAATATATCTAATAAATCTTTGTTTGCAATATCCTAAATTCAACTCGAATGATTAGCAGTGAAAATGCACTAAAACGCATCTTGCCTTACTTTGAAAATGTGATAGATATTAAGCTAATTGAAGTTTTACACAGCTACCTAAGCTATCGTAGATATATATCTCATCAGGTGAAGGGGAGCCAAACCGTAAATGCTCTAGGACCCCTCCATCCAGTAAATCATCTTCTAAACGTTGAAGTAGACATTTGCTAGGGTTCAATAACAAAAATTCCATAGAGATGCAGCATGGACTTACACCTCTTAAACATACACTCCTATGATAATAGTACAAAAATTTACATCTTGAAACTATTATTGAAGGATTAAAACAGCCAGCTATGTATTATACAGATTTCTCTATGTCTGATAACAAAGAAAACGATAGAAGGAGCTACTGCTGGGGTAGGTATAACGGAGCGGTAAAGGTGAAAATCCCCCTGGCTCAATCGTCACAGAATGTTTTATATACATATAAAAAATACCACAATGATGCAACAACCTACCAATTATGCCGTAAATAGTGTGGAAGATGCAAATCTAAAAAATTCTAAATGTTGATAGCATGAAAAACAATATTTAAAGCAATGAATCTAAGCAACTTCAGAATGAGTCAAATATACCACAACTAGATATGAATGCAAAATATATGTACAGAAAAAATATAGAATTAAAATCCAGACATAAATATGCAACGTAACATATACTCAAACATAGCAAACATGATACGGAACTAAGTTATAAGACAAAGAATAGGTATGAGCAATCTTACCTAATTTTTCAGGAGCGCATCCAATTAACCCGCAAGCTGCCAACAAATAAACCATACTATTCTTATAGTTATAATATACATATGAAGAATGCATCTATCTTAAATACGACTCCATGTGTGAGAATGCATGACATCATAAGCCCTCCCACTTTCTAAACCATACTCTGAATATAAACATTCCGTAAATGCTCATGTGAAATAAGACCGTAAAAACAAAAACGGATATAATTAGGTTTTTACTCACCATCAATCTACGAATGTATCTACACCACAGATCTACAGAAATAGGATAAACACGAGAGGTCGATAAATTGCCAAGGTACCCCGTATAGATGCGATCTCGACTTAGCTGTCTCGCAAAATGACACCAACGTATTTTGATCGAACTAATGCGGTCACATGGGTACAGTATAGGAAAAAATAAATAGAGCTTTAGTCAGAAATACTACGTGTACACTTTCGCATGAAATGATGAAAGCACGCCCACATCAATATGATACAACCTGTAAATGTTCATAAAATGTAAATAATCCTTGTATGTTCTTATGTTTATAAAATATCTAAATTTTTATAATAAACTTGTCTCATTCTCCTTCTAAATAGGCATTTGAAAAAATGGGCATTGGAAAGAACTGTAACGAACCCCATAAAAACGATGTAAATGATTCTATGTAAATCAAATAAATATATATAAATGACCATGATTGATTGTCCACCTGTAATATGTTTTCGAACATGCGTGAATGTTGTGCCAAAACCCTAGAGCTGTTCACGCAAATGTGTATTTTAATTCATTAATATATATGAATAAATAAAGCTTGTTTCATTGTCTACAGAAAAATTCATCTGAAAAAAACGTAAACGTATCTGCAACTGTTTGTTTCTTAACATTGGATAATGACGTATCTATGAAAATATATACATTAAATGGGAAAAAGCGAGTGAACTTAATCAAATAATATCAGACGTGCAATAAAAAAATATCATGTATAAACGATGCTTTTTATTCAAAAGAGTCATTCAATAACAAACATTGTAATATATATCATGCCCTCCTACCACGCGAAATATTCCAAAACAATCATATATAGCGTTGACAAGACCTATTAACGTACGTCTATATAATCCGTAAGTAAGCAATCGTAAATGAAAGCAACCAGATACCGTAAGGAAACTGAAATTTCTCGTATGGAAAAATTATTCTCCAAGAGGATCATATATCTCGAGATAAAAAAAATTGTGTTCATTTGACAGATACAGATCATTCGGACCACCCACTCTCAGCTTCCCGGGTGGTCTCTCAAAACTTGCGTTCATGGTATCTCTATGTGGTATCAGTAACTAACTTAACCACATGATCAATTTGTCTTAACATATAACTACAATGTCCGAGAAATAGAGCGCCTGAGTCAGACACACTAACAAATAACATACTTCCTCACAAGATCAATTTGTCTTAAACTACAACTACAATGTCCGCGGTATACAGCGACTAAGTCAGACACACTAACAAATAACATACATCATAACAATTACATTCGATAAAAGGTTCAAAGATCTAGTCATCCTATATCTTATTTCTTCACATTCGCGTTTTGTACCCCCTAATTAATCCCTATCTAATTCCTTCACATCCGCGTCCTGCTCCGCTAATTATGGCCCATCTAATTCCTCCACATCCGCATCTTGCTCCGCTAATTATTGTCTATCTAATTCCTTGACATCCGCGTCTTGCTTCGGTAATTAATTCCTATCTAATTCCTTCACATCCGCGTCTTGCTCCGGTAATTTTGGCCTATCTAATTCCTTCATATCCGCGTTTCGTACCCCCTAATTAATCCCTATCTAATTCCTTCACATCCACGTCTTGCTCCGGTAATTTTGGCCTATCTAATTCCTTCACATCTGCGTTTCGTACCCCCTAATTAATCGCTATCTATTTCCTTCACATCCACGTTTAGACGACATATACACTACTTAGTCCCCTTCTCCAACGAATTTAATATCTTTCACTATTTCATCAGATAGATCACTAACGCTTTTTGCCCTTCAATTGTGGTCCATGCTACATGCTTTTTTATTCTGACGATGGACTGAAAAATGCTCTAGCAGATCATTTGCTAGGGTTTAATGAGCTGGTTGGCGTTTTCCCGAAATCGATTCTCAGCGTGACTACTGAGAAAACACCAATATTAGGAAGGGCAGTGTGTGGGCTCGGTGTCATAAATTCTGGAACTTTATGGGCTGTTTTTTTGGTGCAAGTTCACCTTGGACAGAGGACATGTTGAGGGAGCTGGAAGAGTTTCCTGAGTTAACCGAGTCTCAGCAGTGTGATGTTCATTCGATATGGTTGCAAAATGTATATGTTTCATGTCTGGGGATGCGAATTTGGGCCATGCCAGTGTCACACACCATCTTAATTATTTATCAGATGAGACACCCATTTTTACAGAGACCCAGCCGTTTCCCTCAACCAATCTCCGATAAAATTGAATGACAATGCCAAGAGCTTGATTCACTAGATTCCATAGAACACAGCAAGTAACCATGGTCATTCCTGTATTCCCAGTTCGGAAGAAAGATGGTTCAATCCGCATGTGCATCGATTACTGGCAACTCAACAAACTAACTATCCATGATAAATTCTGCTCTTCCTAATTTGTCAGACTCTATTTTTTGGCTTGTATGGCACATTTTTTTCCACCAGTTTAGATTTGGTTCATGGGTATTACTAGCTTCATATTAATGAACAGAGCAGGCAATATAAAACCTTTGCACCAGAGCGTAACCATTGTCAATTTAAAAGGCTTAGTTTTGGGTTGGGGGATGCACCGTCTGATTTTCTGCGAGAAATCCAGGCCGATTTGAGCAAATTCCTCTCTAACAAAGTGATTGCTTTCATTGGCGCCATCTTGATCACGAGCTACTAATTTCGAGAGCATCCCCTACACGTCTCTAAAATTCTTCATACTTTGGAAACCTATACAATTGAAATCAAACCAACAAAATGCAAATGGTTCAGGTCAGAAGTGGAGTACCTGGGTCACTTTGGCGTATCCAAAACCAAAAACAGTAGATGAACTTCGTAATTCTCTTGAACTAATAAATTTTCAACGTAAATTTATTCCTAACTACTCAGAAATTCAGAAGCCCCTTTCAAAAATGTTAACTGAAAGTCACCGTACCAAAATTCTGCTAAGCTGAATTTGAAATTAAATAAATAATAAAAACGGTAATATACGTCGCTCGCATATACCAGTGTTGGATATGTTTGCTAAAGTGTTGGCCAAAAATGTTCAGGTATTATTTATTATGTTTACCCCAATTTATTTGGTAAGTAAGTTTATGTATGGTTTTATTGTTAAAATAAGATTTTTCGCTGTAATGTTGGATTTGTTGCTCCTACCATTTTCGTCTATTATAACAAATATTGAATAAACACTTTAATATTGCACTACAAATCTGTGATGTAAGGTTCAACCATACCCATGATCACTATATTTCAGTTTCCTCTCAAAATCCTTCATATACTCCACCATATCTTTGATGCGAATGCCAAAGGTTGTTCCGTTCCCGTGAGTCCACAAATGTATTGCTTCTTCTTCTTGAACTTAACTATTCGAAACTTTTCCCATTCAAAGTCAATCTGATCTTCATCATTGAGAAATTGCTGCAGACGATCCAGATTTTATTTTGTTCCTAGGTACCATTGTTTTTCCACTACCTCAGCTTGATTACGGTCATGATGATGATTTTTCACTTGGATCATTAATTTCGAGATTCATTTTCTTATTTCCCTTGAACTTTGTTACATACGACAGTAACGCGACGATATTAGTTACCCAAAGCCGATTTTCTTTTTCTTCATCCATTTATGAATGATATCTCCCACTCTTTTGATTCTTGTTTTCTCATTCTAAGATTACTAGTATTTTCAACACTAGTCAGTATTTGTTCGATCCGACTCATATCATCTTCGGAAATTTCTTCTTCCAAGACACGTAAACTAAATTTTGCCGCGTGAACGTTCATTGTTGTTTATTTGAAGACGAGCCGTCCTGCTCCACTTACACTCAACGTGACACTGATTCTAATCTCGGTATGTAGCTAGCTAATATAAGTTGATTATATGTTGTTTTTCGCAAAACATTAGGCCTAACTTTGCCCGTCTAGGTAAACAACTTTGTATGAATGTATGTGTATCGGGCTGTATACGTATGTGCATGTGTATTTTCATGCGTATGTACGTGTTACAAGAGTTAAAAAATGAATAAAAAATAACTAACTAATGTCGACGCGTTACAGTCGTATGTAACAAAGTTTGAGGAGGAAAATAAGAAAGCAAATCTCGAAATTGATATGATCCAAGTGGAAAATCATCATCGTGACTGTAATAAAGCTGTAGTAGTGTAAAACAAATTGTACCTAAGAACAAATGAAAATCTGAACCGTAGGCAACAATTTCTCAATGATGAAGATCAGAATGACTTTGAATTGGAGAAGTTTCGAATAATTAAGGCTCAAGAAGAAGAAGCAATACAGCCTTTGGTATTCGCATCAAAGATGTGATAGAGTATATGGAAAATTTTGAGAGGAAACTAAAGTTTAGTGATGATGGGTATGAATGGATGTACAAACCATGCTGTTTCAAATAAAAAAATAAGCTAGATGGCATTGATGATGCCAGCAAGGTCTGTGAATAATGACAATAAAAATGATAATTCATCATGGAAATCCTATATTAAATGTTTATATTATCCTTAACTCAAAGGTTAAGCAATAAATTTCAATAAAATACATCAAGTCAGTTAGTCGAAAGTAACATCGAATTGTCGAAATCGGTTGAAGAATACGTTTCAATGCGTGGAACGCTTGATCTGGATGATCTGGACGTGATACAGATTGGTAGGATATAAATCAGAGTCCGATTAGATCTTGCTCAGACATGTTTGTGGTTCTGTTGTGGAAGGATGGGGTATAGCTTGAGACTTCGTTTGTTCGAAAGTGATGGGGTAACGGAGGTCTGTGATCTGTGCAAAAAGTAAATACAATCGATTGAACATAAATCCACCAGTAATGTGCGGCGACATCTGAAACGAAGATATCGTCATGTATATGAAAATTATAGGGAAGAAAAGGCAAATCAGACGTGCAAGTCGTGAAAGGATGTAGTGCCAGAAGATATTGAAGTGAAATAAGGAAACATAGTGTGAGACCTTGTGTCCGTTTGTATGCAACAGGGTACAAAAGTGATATACTTGTAACATACAGTCCATCTAAGTTTGAAAAATGGGGGGCCTCTCTGCTAACTAAATGGGTCCAGAATGACAACGAAATAAATAACATAAATGTTAAAGTGGTATTTAGAGTCGTTTAGAGGGCTTCATATGTATATATCAATAGCTGAATACCATACATAAAGTTAGGTTAGGTTTTGATGGGTATGATTAACATGTAAAAATCAAGAATCTTATGAAATAGCTATAACAATCAAACAAACGATGTAATTTTCATATGAAAATGGATGAATTTTGCTAGACCAAAATTGGAAGTGTGTATCCAAACAGCAAAGGATAGATCAAAATGTAGAGCCAGGTGGAGTGGATGGATATGAATATATCATAAATCGATGAATATCTATCATACGTAAGCAGGAAAGCTCGAACGATGACACATAATTCTTGGTTAAAATAAATTAGATAGGATGAGTAAAAATCTTCTAGCCTAACAAGCCGTGAAGCTGATCCTCATTAAATATCTTGTAACAAAAGCAAGGGACTTTGTTCTAATGGAAAAAACACAAATCAGAGGGAAAATGCTATAGATGTTAACCGATCCTGTATACGTATACAAATGTGTGTACGTGTCTACATTGTGCCGGCATCGACCCCTGTATACACTTACATTATGCCGGCATCAACCCTGTATACGCCTACATTATGACGGCATATGTGCCGACGTCAACCCTGTATAAGCCTACATTATGCGTGCCGGCATCAACCCTGTATACGTCTACATTATGCCGGCATCAACCCTGTATACGCCTAAATTATGCCGGCATATGCCGGCGTCAACCCTGTATACGCCTACATTATGCCAGCATATTCCGGCATCAACCCTGTATACGCCTTCATTATGCCGGCATATGCCGGCATCAACCCTGTATACGCAAACATTATGCCGGCATATGCCGGCATCTGCCGGCTTTGGCATTAATTGTTTTTTGAAGTATGTTGTCGTACATTGATAAACATTTCGTTAATGTTGTATCTTAGGCATGATTTAAATCCTAGATCTTGTTGACTAGAGTATCCAGCATAGTAAATCGGTCTACTTACACAAATGAACGTAAACGGAACGAGCTTTTGCATAGGGGACTATCTAACTCTTCATAAACATTGAAGAATGGTCCTACAATAAACATACAATAAGATTAAAACAAGACCAAGTTTGTAACAAATCGAAGAAGATAAATTCTCTATCACACCCAAAACATACATTAAAACCATGATGTACGAAAAAAAAACATGTAACCAAACAAACCACTAACATAAATAAGTCGCCAAGACATGTGGCTGATTAACATAACTGAAACATATAGTAAATGATGTGGAATACTTCTACACAAATACGCTATAGTATATACAAATCTGATGAAATTATTCTCCAACTCAGTCCAAAACAGGGTTAAATGAAATCTTATTTAACGAAAGTAACCATGACCAATTATGCCTGAAATATTGTGCTACATGGAAGCTGCGAACTGAAAATATCCTAAAATTCCTATAACTGTATGAGATAATTATTCTAAATTCCGACAACAATACAAATTCAAAATATATCAACCGATCATTACTAAGTATACATAACACAATATGATAACTTACAATAAATCCATATCGTTCAGCTACTCTCGCTATAGGGCATCCAACCGATACGCGCTATACAAAAAAAAATAAAGATAAGATTACCCGAACAGTCTACATACGCTTGATAACGAATCATTTGATACATTCGAATACATGGTAACACCTATATATTTGGTTCAAAACTGGATTATGCGTTATGAGGTAGATAGATTCTCGTAACGAAGCTGATGCATCAACACAAACATCAACTCGCCAACTACCCGACTAATAAACCATACTATTTCTATAGATATTATATACATATAAAATAAATAGATGGAAAACACATAACGTTGCCCAAAATCCCACCAACAGGCTTTACCCAAGCATTCAACCGCTGAGAACCCCACCAACCAACCAACGAATGAGACAATTATACCCCAACTAGATATTAATACAAATATATACGTACAGAAAAAAAAAAATTAAACCAAACCTAAATATATAATGATATAAACACTCAAACATAGCAATCATGCCACGGAAATGATGTAAACAATTCAAATAACAGGTAAGAGCAATTTCACCTAATTTTCCAAAGCGCATCTAACTTTTTGCCTAAGGGATCCCTACACCCCACCCCTCCAGAAATGTGTTATAGCAATATTCCTACCAGCAACGAATAAATATATATAATGTACCACAAAAATGACCAGAACATACCCAACACAGCCATCTAACGAAGAAAAAACCTATGTAAATGCAATAGACATTAATAATTCACATAAATTGAAATGTTCAAAACATAAAATCTTCCCAATCTAGGCCCGTCCGTTTGCGCAGCCCGTAAGCCAACCGTAGGCCAGCCGTTAGCCAGCTGTAAGACGCCGTTGAAGTATTATGTGCAAATTCCCGTAGATCGGACAAAATTATCGTTTCACGGTCCTTCGATCTACTCCTATTGATATCTCGTAACATATTTTTGCCCATTTCCGTGACTATTGCTTATTGCTTTTGATTCATTTCGACTCCTAAGTCGCTCCGAATCAGTAACTCACGTTATTTTATATTTTTACGCTATAGTTGTGCCATTTAAGATTCACCCTTACCATCATGGAGGATGGACTATAGAGGCATGCGACGGAGGTGTTCGCAGAAATGAGTAATGTTTTCGGCCGATCAACTTGCTATCGACAGCATGAATCGTCCGTTGGTAACTCCACCGCCAGCCTTTGACCCATCGAGTAAAAATTATATTATTCGAGAATTCCTAAAAAGTTATGAATATTGGGCAGGGCATACATATGTGTACGTAACTGAATCCAAAGTGCTGACCTCAAGCAGTTTCGCGTGGGTGAGGTATTAAACGCCCTCATTGCCATGGACTCCGATGCATTTGATTTGATTTGATTCTCATTTCCACCAGAGCCTCAACGCGAGTCATAATAGGCTCCCCCGTAGAGCTCGATGATCTTGGATTCCAGTAGGCTCGCGCCCCTTAGTGTGCGAGAAAAAAAACAACGCTGCTAGTTAAAATAATGTAAAATTTTAGCAATGTCAGACGCACGCTTAGACGCCTAGACGAAATGGATCTCCGCTTCCAATCATTTAGAACTTCAAGAGTAATATGTACGCACGCTAGTGCGCACAGGTATCATCTTCAAGACTGGTACAAGGTTTACGGCTACACAAACGAAGTCAGCTCCGACAGCAACGCAACACAACGTTTACAGCTACGCGATCTAGATAAGTAGAGGTACAATTTATTTATTCAGGTAAAATAAAGACTCAAACAAAACAAATCCCCGCCTCCAACCACTCAGAACTCCATGAGTAATATGCACGCACGACAGTGCGCACAGATAGTATCGTCAGAATTGGTACAAGGTCTATGGCTTCAAGGATTAGATCAACTCCAACCGCAACGCGTCACAAGGTTTGAAAGCTACGCAGTCCAGGTCCACCCCAAAATCAACATATGGTCCGTGCACGCGCGTGCGAGCACAGACTGAAGAAAAAACACCCATTCACAAAATCACAACAGGAACTCCCGCATAAATACACCAGCATTATAATACATGACAAAATTTAAGATTGTGATGAAGAAAGTAAGGGCCGGTTCGTCGTGGGAGAAAAACTGCTCAGATTATTGGTTTCGCACTTATTGCTTAAGGGGATAGGGTGGGGGAGCATAGGTCCCTTGGGTCCCACAAGAGCCCGATGAATCCCGGAGGGTAACCCAAGTAACATAGGTCTTCCCGAGCTCCCCGGGTCCCCCGAGACCCTTCGTCTCAGCTCATCTCGGCTTGTCTCGAATCATTTCCCCCAGTTTCGGTTTGTCACGACCAACTCGACTCGCCTCAACATGTTTCGACCTATCTCGACGCACCTCGACCAGCTTCGATTGGCTCTCCCCCTCTGCGCTAGATATCATGTGGACTGAAATAACACAAATTTTCACTCAAGCATTTTAGGGTGGGAGTGGGGGGCTAAGGTGCCTCGGCTCCCAAAAGAGCCAGACGAATCCCGGAGAGTAACCCAAGTCCTCGGGTTCCCGAGCTCTCCGGATCCCTCGTCTCAGCTCATCTCGGCTTGTCTTGAATAATTTCGGCCAGTCTCGGGCCGTCGCGACCAACTCGACTCGCCAAAACATGTTTGACTGATTTCGACGCTCCTCGACCGGCCTCGACGCGACCCTCGCCCTCAGCGCCAGTAATCCGCGGACACAATCGTTATTTGTTCTACTCAAGCATTTCACATATATAATTTTTTTTGTGTATGGGTTTTACTGCGTGGGGAGGGGAAAGCAGAGGTCTCAGGGTTCAGAGGAATCTCAAGCACGTCCCAGTACCTTAAGGGGGTCCCAAAGGGTCTCAAGGGTGTCCCAAAGGGCCTCCGGAGGGGTCCAAGTGGGTCCCGTCAAATCCTCCTGGTCTTCCAAGTCCCCTGGGTTCACGAAACTCCGGGTCCCCTGAGTCCCGTGGGTCCCACGAGTACCCCCCTTCCATGGGTCACCTTGTTTCAACCAACCTCGGTATATATAATAACAATTCAAAATTTATCACCATTAAAAAAAGGGCAGAGAAAATAAATAGAGCCCAAGAAATAAAAAATAATAAAATAAAGTGATAAAGATCTATAAAATGAATAATCATCCATCCACCCCAACTCCGATGCATTACCTTACCCAACTGTACGAGAGAATTTAGAGTCTAAGGCGCACAAGCGTTTCTCGCGGCCACCCGGTTAGAAGGTGAGCCCACAGCATTCTTTTCATGCGGCTGACTAAATTAGCGTCGCTAGCCTTTAGGGACGCTGACCCCACGAAAATAGTCCCCACCAAATTTTTCGAAATCATTACCTGCGGTTATGCGGGCTCAAATAAATATGCAAGTGGCCTTGCTTTCAGCACCGACCATAAACTAGGTTTGCAAGGGTTTACAAGTGTAAGAAGACAACAACAGGTCATTTGGCCCAAACAGGGTTGCCTTTCGATAGTAAGAAGATTAGTTCTGAAGTAGAACGTCTAAGATAACATCTTCTGTCTTTATATTTTCTGGTTTAATCTATCAAGAAAGGGAAAATTTGTTGAAGGAAATAGCATTTAACGATGATACTCGAAACAACTCAAATCGGCACCTGAAAAAAAAGGCACCGACCCACGGTGTTGATCTGAGATTGTCACAGTTTAATTCCTCGTTTAACCAATGCTGACCGGCGTCATTGCTGAACACCGTTTAGTAACGAGCGGGTACCAATGCCGGACACCTTTTTTACCGTGCAAGTGTCAATGCCAGGCACTAATTTAACCATATATGTGTCAATGCCGGTTTAGGTGTTTGAAGGGTTGAATGTTAATTAATGAAGGGAAATTTACCCTATTTTTGGTTACTCAAAAAGTTAAAAGTGAATGAGCTTCTGTGAGCGATAACAATTCCAGTAAATTGGTGCTTTCACTTTCAAGGCACAATCTGACTCTAAGTTATGCTATCCTTTTCTACAAATGAGTTGAGTATTATGGGCAAGCACCAATGAACAGACACAAGGACAATAAAGCACAGGCAAATCTTTTCTTCGATATTGATCCCTACTTAACTGAATTTTAGCTGTCCAAGGATAATATAGAAGAGGAAAAGAAGATTTGATAGGAAAGACTGCATCTAATCTTGGTGGCATCAATAGATCCCAGAGGGAGTATCTTGGGGGGAACTTTTGTTCAGGTTCACTGATCAGGCCCGAGTTCAGCTTCCGTCTTGCCTGAAGACGGGTGTCCTCATGGCCTCAGTTGCAGGGGGTGAAAGGCTGCACACAGAACATAGTTGGCTAACAATGTGTGACAGGGAAGATAATCACATACCATTCTGCCTGCCTCATACAGTCAGACAGACTGGGTGCATGTACTAAACAATGTTATATCACAAGAGAAATAGCATACCACTAAGGTGTAGCTACCAGGAACAAAAAAAATTGAAGTCTTAAGCTCCCTATAATGAATGATATTATTTAAAGCTGTCAATATTCAAAAAAATGTTATTTACACTTTATAAGCACTATATAGCTATATATATCTATACATAGGCATGGATCAAGGTAGGGTGCTACTGAGAATTAAAGATTGCTATCATGTCAGCATAATTGACAATCTTGGCATGGCATTTGGCAGAGGAATCCCCCATAGCTAGCTTGGTGCCTTGCAGTTGCAATCTTGCATCCAGGTACTTACAATAGTGTCTTGGTGTAGAAATCTGCAACTGTATTTATTAGTCTGCTCTAAACTGGGAATAGGACATATTAAACACTTATTCTCACCTGTCTTTTGGGGTGGATGGATGATTATTCATTTTATAGATCATTAACACTTTATTTTAGTATTTTATCATTTCTTCTTGCTTGGGCTCTATTATTTTTCTCTGCCCTTTTTTCATGGTGATAAATTTTGAATTTTATCATTATTATTATATGTATCGAGGTTGGTTGAGAGGAGGTGACCCAGGGAGAGGAGGTACTCGTGGGATCCGCGGGACTCGAGGACCCGGGGTTTCGGGAAACC
>SDVV010011951.1:0-15650 GCA_016164225.1 Gammarus roeselii
CAAAATTTAGGATTCAATACAATTTTGAAATTAAAAATTTCAATATAATGTAAAAAAATCGACGCGTAGACAAAGCCAAATCAATCTATTGATGTGATAACTTGGCCACTAAAGAAAGGTCCGGGCGTTGATTTTTTTTATTGAAATTTTCAATTTTAAAATTGTATCGAATTTTAAATTTTGTTATATATATATTTTTTTAACTTATGTACACGTACATACGCTCAAATATACACATGCACGTACGTAAACAGCTCTATAGACGTACATTCGTACATACATACACAGTTGATGCCCAAGGCGAGCGATAATAGGCCTAACGATTCGCAAAAAAGCCTGCAATCGCATTATAATAGCAAGCTGCATGCCGTGATTGGAGTCAGTGTTATGTGGAGAACAAGCGAAGACGGACGGATCATTCTCAAATGAACAACAATGAATGTTCAAGTGGCAAAAGTTAGTTCACGTGTTTTGGAAGAAAAAATCTCCAAATATGATATGAGTCAGATCGTACAAACATTGACTAGTGTTGAAAATATCAGTTATCTCTGAATGGGTAAAACAAGAATCAAAAGAGTGGGAGCTAACATTCATGTATTGATGAAGGAAAAACAAAGTCAGCTTTGGGTAACTAATGTCGACGGGTACAGTCTTATGTAACAAAGTTCAAGAGAAATGAGGAAGAACTCTCGAAATTGATATGATCCGAGTGGAAAGTCATCATGACTAATAAAGCTGAGGCATTGGGAAACGGATTTTACCTAAGAACCAAAAAAATTTGGAACGTATGCAAGAATTCCTCATCGATGAAGAAAAGAAGGACATTGAATTTGAGAAGATTCGAATAATTGAGGTTCAAGAAGAAGGAGAACTTTATTTGTGGACTCTAGGGCACGGAGCAGCCTCCGGCATTCGCAACGAAGATATGCTGGATTAAATGATGGATTTTGAGAGAAAACTGCAACATCGTGATGATGGGTATGGATGGGTATACGTGGTCTTCTGTGATCGAAACCACGAGTTAGATGTTATTGATGATGTCAGCAAGATCTGTTATTTATACTAATATATTCTAATAAAGCAATGTAAATCCTAAATCATTTGTTTATAATATCCTAAAACTCAACAGTTAAGGATCAATTGCATACTTGTGTCGGTCGGAGGTAACATTGAATTGTTGAAGTCAGTAGAAGAATAGGTTTCGAGGGGTGCAACGCCACTCATAAACCTATTTCGGGGGTAAATGCTCTCTATGTGAGACAGAATGGTGAGATATAAATCAGAGTCCGCTCAGACTATACTCAGTCAAGATTGTGATTATGTTATGGAAGGATGGGATATAGCTTGGATCGTCGTTCGTTCGATAGTAATGGGGTGATACGGGTCTGCAAACTTTATCAGACAGAAATAAAATTGAATAAACATAAATCCACGAGTAATGTGTGGAGACATTTGAAACGAGGTCATCGTGAAGAGTATGAAAATTATAGGAAAGAAAAAGGTAAATCAACTGTGCAAGTCATCAAAGGATGACGTGCCAGGAGATATTGAAACAAATATGAATTACTTGTAACATTTGATCCATCTAAGATTTCTGTTCGCTCTGCTAACATGTATAAGTCGAGATTGACTACGAAATATAAATAATTGGGTACAAGTTATATAAAAACTGTGTGAAGGGGGTTCATATGTATATAACAATGACTGAAAACCGTACATAAAGTTAGGTTAGGTTAGGCTAGGTTACGTAATCTGTCCTCTCTGGTAACATGTATGAGTTGAGATTGACCGCGAAGTAGAAATAATTAGATGCAAGTTATATAAAGAACCGTACCGTGTGGAGGGGGTTCATATATATGTACCAATAACTAAACACCGTACATAAGTTAGGTTAGGTTAGGTTAGGTTATGATGTTGTACTAGAACAAAATTGGATGCGTGTATCAAACTGCAGAGGATGAACAAAAAAGGTTGAGACATGTGGACATATTTGTTATGCATTAATCCTAGAACATATGCATGCATGAAAAAATCGATCTAAATTACATGATTCTTGGATCCGATAGGTTAGGTTAGGTTAGGTTTTTGATAATTTACTAGATCAAAATTGGATCTGTTTATAAAACTGCAAAAGATAGATCAAATGTGGAAAAATGTGGAGATATTTGTTATGCATTAATCCTAAAATACTGAAAAAAATTATATGTAAGCATGAGAAGTCGTTTTAAAGACTACGTAATTTCTTGGAAACGATAGGTTAGGCTAGGATAGGATGATTAGTTCTTTTAACATAACATACCGTTTAGCTGATCCAGTCAATTAATAAGTATCATACGTAAGCAAGATATCTCGGAAATGACAAAAAATTCTTGTTTAAGTTGGTTAGAATAGGTTAGGCTGCCTAGGTATTAATGCATCTGGCAGTGTACGTAACCCTTCTCACACCAATGAGTGTAAGTGCCTACATGGTGCCAATACATGTGCCAACGCAGTGACGCTAACGATCCTGTATGTATACATTGGACTAAATCTGCACGCATTCAGATAGCGGTCCGCTTTCGGTGTAAAAGGATGTCGCCAAGTTTGATATGGAAGTATTTTGACAGAAAGGAGAACACGGGGGTACGTGTTTTTTGCAGTGCGGAGATAAAATTAAGCAAATCAAGCTCCACATTCGGGTTCCGGTAATATCTCAAAGGCCAGCATCATCTTGACTATGCCAATCTTGGAAATGAACGAGGATATACAAGCTCTAGGGATGCAATGGACTTATTGATAGAACCTAATAAACCGACCTGAGTTTCTAATCTAATAAGATAGACAGTGCTCAATATGGTGCAAGCGAAAGAAATTATGGTGCCACTAACACTCAAGCTTAGAATGTATGAAGATTGGGTGAAAAGGGCTAAATCGATATGATGGGAGAAGACCCAAACCAAAACCGAAACGGAAAATACTGAAAATATGGGAGTGATATCAAGAAAACCTCATGTGAAGAAAAACCTGCTAAAGTTGAAGGAAATTGTTCTATCAAATGGGGTAATGAGAGGTTAACATGTAAAAAAAGTGTAAAATTATACAATAAAATAAAATGTTGTGCTGACTTTGTTTCAAAATTGTTGGAAATGAATCGTGACGAGAGGGAATCATGTCTCGAACGTTTGAGTGCAAGGAGAATTGGGCATATTACGGATATCTGCGGGAATGTAGTGAATGATAATGTTGGCGCCTGTAGGAACAAACCTGAAAAGATTCGATGTCATAAAGGTGCAGGTATAATAAAAAATTAGCATCGAGAAAAAGCTCGCTGAAGACTATAAACAAAGTTTTTATTTCAATGTTAGGTTTAGAAGTGTTGCTTACTCTACTCCCAAAGGTTACCGTCTATCTAAATGTGTACAAAGGGCAACAGTCTAGAACCCTATAGATGAGAAGAAAAAAACACCCAGATAATAATACCTACGCCAATATGATGAGCTGAAAGATCCAGTGAGAAGTATTGTTCAACATCCGTGGAGGGCCACTGATACCGAGGCTCAAGATAAAATCAGAGAGGGCGGTCGAAGTTATTACTTATGTTTCGTATAGTTGCTCGTGTCGATTTTCGGAGTGAATAGTTATGACCTCGTATAAATGATAAGGCGATGTAATCCCCTAAAATATGAAAACGTGTTATAAATATATTTTCAGTAAAAAATATGTCGCATAAATCTTTGTTTGCAATATCCTAAATTTAACTCGAATGACTAGCAGAGAATGCATGTATGCAACATGACATTCAACGAAGTTGCAATACAACGGTTCTTGCATTGCTTGAAAATGCGATGTATATTAGTACAGTTAAAAGGCATGCCCAGATATTGAGGCGAAAAATGCGGTAATCGTCTCTGCCTGAATACAAGGTCTGCTCCAACTATCGCGTGGAACACACCTTGTACGATGAAGAAATTGCAAATATGCAACATGCCTTCCATCGAAATGCACTACAACGCCATTTGCCTTGCATTGAAAATGTGATAAAAATTATATTACACACTGAAACCGCGCTACGATGACAACGCATGCATGCGCGCATGCGCGTGTGCGCGCGTGGATATTGAGGCGTAAAATGCGGTATTCTCCTCTGGCTGAATACATGGATTTCCTACACATACCCCAAAAAAATAATCCCTCGTACGATCAGTCAAATAAATGACAGCTGGGACTACTGAAAAGCGAACAGTCAACGATCACCCGAGTGAGATAATTTGCTTGCAACCAACGTGTTACAGTATGTTGCTCGAGTACGAGGCCACAAATCAGCTGCTGAAAGTGTCAATTACCAGATACAAGCCAAAATCAAACATGAACCATACAGAGACACTCATAACCAGAAAACCAACACACACTTTGAAACCGTACACAACATTCGCAGAGAAGCATGCCAACTTCAAACTGAACGCACTATTAAAAACTGCCTCAGTAAATTTGAAAACAAACGCTACTATGTCGATGATTTAACATGTAAGAGGTGTGAACCGGGTGAGACCGTCTCTGGCATATGCAATCGCGTGAATGACGAAAAATACGTCAACCTGAACATGTTATAGCCTATAAATGTTCATAACATAAAAATTGTCAATGTATATCCGAAAGCTGCCTGTCCGTCCGTCAGAATGAGTCATCCGTAAGCCAAGTGATTAGAGGTACACCCTAATGCATGTACAAATGAAACAAATGTTATTCCTACCGAACACGGCAAATGAATAAAGGTACACCATACTTCATGACCGAATAAATCAACGCTATTTCTGCTAAACATGGCAAAGTGATTAAAGGTATACCCTACTGAATGCCCCAAGAGGTGCGAGATAAGATAAGAGATGAGATAAGATCTTTATGTGACATAGATGGACATAAAGGTCGTCCAGTGTCACTTGCGTTTGGACTACAGGAGAAGATTAAAGGGAATGGATTTAATCATCGTGCTTTAAAATACCACGTTCAAACTATGATTATCGCTTATAAAAAGAAATATGTCATAATCTACGTATGATAACGGTCGAGCAACGATATCCTACGGTAACACATCACATACATAACAAAATGTATGCACAATAACCACTGAAAACTAAATAGAATCGATATAAAAGCTTCTATTCAAATGTATCCTACACTAACAAACCATGGTAGTATGTATTAGGCCACCAATTTCTTGCATAACTACATCGATAACGCATATTCTAAATAAATCAGGTTTGAGCAGTAAAAGATTCTATTCAAATGAGTCATACATAACAAAATGTGCGAGCAATAAAAACCATTGGAATAACAGGGGCCTGTGAAACTATATAATACGATATAAAAGGACCTTATAAAAATGTATCCTATACTAACAACCATCATAATATATACCATCATTTTAGTGCGAACAAACCATTTAAAATATCCCAACACAAAATATACTTTGCTTATACAATACGTAGTAACAATCTGTCAAAAACTCGTAAAGACCACACGTCGAGATAAGATCGCTAATTGTCATTGATTTATTGGGACCACCCACTCTCAACTCCTCCTCCCCCTATCCTCCTCCCCCTACCGAGTGTTCGCTATGTAGCTACAGTAATTAACTTGACCACAGGGGCAATTGTCTTAACCTACATGTACAATGTTTGAGATATGCAGCGACTAAGTCGGTTACACTAAGAAAACCCATATTTCCTAACAATTATATTGCCCGAATGAAAAAATTGCGTTTACGGATCCTATATCCAGGAGCTCATCCAACTTCCTGCCGAGGGAGGGGGGTCCGCTACCACACCCCCAAAGAATTGCGTTATTGTTAGATATACTCTACTAGCATAACTCACGCACACTCGCGTGCCCTTATCGAATAGTTCCATACGACATCCGCGTGTGAGCGACGCGTGTCTGAACGCATGCTGTTGACCATAACACACATACACTCGCGTGCCCTTGTCGAAGAGTTCCGTAGGACATCCGAGTGCGTGTAGGGCATGTCTGAACGCATTCTGTCCGAATAGTTCCATACGACATCTGAGTGTGAGCAGCGCGTGTCTGAACGCATGCCGTTATTCTTTAATTTTAACCACAAACCTTTCGCAATAGATGCAATATTGGCTAACTATTGCCATTAGGAAGCATTCCGCTCGATACGCCGATTAGATATTGGGCTGAAACTGAAACTATTATCATTAACTTCATGTCAAAATCTACCGGACAAAATGAGGGAAATTTCAAGATGCTAATGGCTTGCCAATATGGATGGATTTTGCCCATTAATAGCGAACATCATATATATGAGGCTGCTGTTGAAAATACTGTAGACGAATTTGTGAATGAGTGACATGCAGCTCGGGCAATAATGATCTCCACTTTGTGCCACAAAACGCGATGTTCATGTTTTTTGCTGATGCCTTAGCGTTTCGAATTAGTGCTCTCATGTTAATGCGTGAAAAGCTACGATGAAAAGTGGATAAGTGCAGAGGTTGATTTTGAAACAAATAAACTATTTTGAATATAGGACAACTTGAAGCATCACGTAAGATGCAGCTTCGTTCGAGCCACTTGACGTCTAAATTCGGGCACATTTGATTAATATTTAGCATTTCGAGTGTTGACATATGGACGGGACGGCCAGACAGACACAAGAAACAACGACGGCCTTTCTTGATCTGACAGATTAATGACTGATAGAACTTACTGAGAACGTGACAAGGCCTGAAAAAATGTTAGTGTAAGTATCAATTTAATAAAATCGAATTAAGAATAATGAGACAGCTTCGATAAACAAACCTGAAACAATTCCGACCTCGATTCGAGGCAACTGATCTTAGAAACAACAAAGTAGTTAGCAAGATATGGATTCATCTACGTATCATAGCCTGTACGTAAATGATCCCTTTGAAAATTCGTCGTTGAGATGTGCAGCGTCGCCCTGGTCCTCGTCAGTCATCGCGCTGCGATGAGACGTGCAACGTGGCCCTGATCCTCGTCAGTCATAGCCAAGTGTTGAGACGTGGGCCGAAGCCCTGATCCTCATCTGTTATCGTGCTGCGTTGAGATGTGCAGCGTGGCCCTGATCCTCGTCAGTCATCAGTCAGCGTTGAGACGTGCAGTGTGACCCTGATCCTGGTCAGTCATCGCGCTGCGATGAGACGTGCCACGTGGCCCTGATCCTCGTCAGTCATAGCCAAGTGTTGCGACGTGGGCCGAAACCCGGATCCCCGTCTGTTATCGCGCTGCGTTGAGATGCGCAGCGTGGCCCTGATCCTCGTCAGTCATCGCCCAGTATTGAGACGTGCAGCGTGGCCCTATTCCTCGTCAGTCATCGCCCAGTGTTGAGCCCTGATCCTCGTCAGTCATGGCGCAGCAAATAAACCAATACCAAGTGAGCTTTCAACTGGACAAAAACGAAAATGAACAGAAAACATTCCTTTGATCACTGTCCCTGAGAGTTTGCACAAAGATGAAAGTTGCATATTCACAATAAGCTGAGTAAATACCCTAGAATTATTGTGTGAAACCCTGTGAATAATCTCAATCGCCCTCGATTGAAAAAAAGATATTCCTCCTTAAACGCTGACCTAAAACTGTTGAAAAGACCCTAAAATAGGGCGTTTCGTCCTAAAGTGGAAACACTGGTATAGTGATAGTGTCGGTTGCAGTTGACAATGGCCCGTTCAAAGAACACAAAACTCATATTACCAACTCAACGTATAAGTTATACAGGAAGTATTTTTAGATGAGCAAAAAATATATAATCTGTTTGAACATGTGCACTGAGAGCGAAAACACGCAATGATAAGGGTGGGCCTAAAGAACAAAACGTTCTGGACGCTCCGACTAGCACTGTTTGTAATAAGTTAAATATATGTCTTACCACTTATTAACCATGTTGCTGACGAGATCAAAATAATTTGATGTTTTTGTAGTTGAGTCATCCTATCGGTCCCGTCCATCCAAAGACGGCATGCACCGTACGTCAGTCACAGTTCTCCATAATGCAGACTGCATCCCAATATTGGTAGTGGTCGAGCTCGGCTCAGTTCACATGGACGTCAACATAGATCAATAATTTAGTCTCGAGAAAGAAGTTCACAAGTTGCTATCCGAAAGCTGTATATTCTGGTTCTGTTAAGAAGAAAAAGAAGAGCATCTAGCTGCTTGTGCATTTGTTAACATTTTTAAGGATAACTCCTAAATTTGTTACGCAAATAAAGAAAAACAATTAGTTTGTGATGTTAACTTCCAATGACCCACAAAAGAATATAACAAGCAATAAAATTATTGATTTGTCACGTTTTCTTGCTCGACTCGATTGTAAACAAAGAAACAATCTTAATAGGCCTCAATGAACGCAGTAAATATGACAGTCTCGCATACATGATTGACCTGAACAGCATTGCAGGTGCTGATCAATATTGCAATACAGGGAAGACATCAACAGTAGTTGATGACTATCATTACCCCCTTTATATGTGTTGTAATGAGAGTGTCAAGGACGACGTCACTGTCATCATGACGTAGTTCTACCTCTCAGAAACTAAATGTGAACTGTGGCCTGACTGTAGCCGTCAAATCCTGAATATGACCGAATAGCAAACACACTTTCACGACCAACATATCTGCTACGTTATCCAATAATATGATGGAGCCGTTAACAAAATCTCAACCTTCTCATTTAAATTTTCCGTCATCCTGATTTAAGTAATGTAAAACTGACCATTGATTATCGTGTCGCATATCTTACATCAAAAGCGCAAGTGTCAAGGAATAAAGTGAAGGCAGAAATCGCGAGTCAGTAACAGTAAGATGATGTGTGTTTATTTAACAAATTCGTATCTTGACTTCGTTTGGTTGTAATGAATAACCATGATCAGGATAAAGTATCAAGCAGCTCTCTGTCATTTTAGACTGCGTTCGGTTTTAATGTACACAAGGAAATGCCTGCGTGTATGAATGATAACACAAAACGAAGTAATTAGCACCTGCCATGGCACTCATGAGCATGAGCAGGATACTTCATAGCATTTGTCGTATCTTCTACGAGGCCACTGCCACACGAGCAGGTCGTCCTTTATGAGTTAATGTGAGGAGCAGTTCAGCAGAATGATGCTCTTTCACCAGAACTGGAATAAATAATAATGGATACAATGTATACACTGACACTTTAGTCAAAAGTACGTTTAGAAAGATACCACAGACCATCGGGAAATGAGCAGGTATCTTCAGAGCTGAACCCATCACAGTGTCTAGATTCATAGGGATATGAGTTGGAGTCCTCAGTGTTGGACCCATTACAGAGTCTAGATCCATAGGGATATGAGCAGGTGCCTTCAGTGATGGACCCATTACAGAGTTTAGATCCATAGGGATATGAGCAGGTGCCTCCAGTGATGGAACCATCACAGAGTCTAGATCCATAGGGATATGAGCATGTGCCTTCAGTGATGGACCTATCACAGAGTCTAGATCCATAGGGATATGAGCAGGTGCCTTCAGTGTTGGGCCCATTGCAGTGTCAAGGTCCATAGGGATATGAGCAAGTTTCTTCAGTGTTGGGCCCATTGCAATGTCTAGATCCACTGGGTTACTAACAGCTATCTTCAATGTGGACCCATTATAGCGTCTGTAATGGGTCCATTAGGAGATATCTTCAGTGTTGGACCCATTAAAGTATTTATGTATATCAACCACATATTTTGTCGAATCTATCTTTGCAGAAAGCAGATAAAATATTTTAAAAATTTATCTATAGAAACTGTATTTTCCTCAACAAACTATTCATACTGCCACGGCAAGCCAGTTCTTGGTGGGCTTAAGAAAAGCTACGCTTTCCAAATTTTGACCGAAGGTTGACCATGCCACAAAACCAAGGAGACAATTTCACATCGTAATTGAATTAAATAATAGAAGTTTTTTAATTGATATTCTATAGTACAGTAGTGCAGATCCGCAAAATTTAGATGAATAAGGGTTCCCACCACCAACCCGAGATCCTCAATCAACTCACTTTTAAACATGTTTTTTGTTAGCTGGATCTGGATCGCTTCTGTGTTCATCAACCAGTCCTTGTCATCTATAGATGCATCCTCAACTTGTTTCTCCATTTTAACCATTACGATGCATTGGAGTCTTTAAAATGTTCCTAATTTAGATTCAGCGTGTTCCACTAATTCCTTGCATCCCAATGTAATCATGGATGATATGTTGACATGTTCAGTGTATTGTATAAATGTCGATGTTACGAATTTTTTTCCAAAAAATCTTCAGAGGTAGGTTGGTGAAATATAGCATCACACAGAGGATCCGATCCATCAGTAGCGACGAACTGTCCAACAGAAGACGGAGCCGAACCATCAGTAGACTGAGTACGAACTGTCCAACAGAAGACGGAGCCGAACCATCAGTAAGCTGAGCGACGACCTGTCCAGCAGGAGACAGCGCCAAAGGTGGATCACCAGTAGGCTGAACTCCGGGTTGTTCCGGAGAAGAAGGTTGAGCAAAGAATGGAGCTGAACCATCAGTAGGCTGAACTCCGCGTTGTTCTTAAGACGGAAAGGGGGCACCACCACCACCGGGTTGCGGGCTTGCGCTAGGGCTTGCGGACATTGCGAGGTTTGCGCTGGTGTTTGCGGGAGTTGCGAGGCTTGCGCTAGGGCATGCGAGGGGTGGACAGGCATCATTTCGGTATATGACACTCCCTGCATCCTCCAGCAATAGTGTTTGATTCATCCTACAAGAATAAACTTAGGTATATTTATAATAAATCAATACAAAATAGACCAGCAAAGTTACAGAAAGATATCTCTAAAATAAAAAAATAACTGGTTAGAATTACTTACATTTCGAGGAAAATGTGTCGTCTACGAGATCAAGAGCACAAATAATGTCTGAGCTGCAGCACTCGTCATTTTATACAACAGTGTACGATAATTTGGGCAAGAGGTTCGCCAGATGTACGAGAACAAAACCAAATCAATACGAAATCGAAACGATATACGTGTTGTAACCTGTTTGCATACCTGAAGCGGTGGGGTTGTATAAAACTGGTGCGTCTGAGGCGTTGACACACACATCATCAGCTTCTCGTCGAGACTACTCCTCCACAAGATTGATCAACTAGACCGAAAAAAATGGAGCTGATAAAAGTAGGAAATCTTGCAGTCACCTATAACCGGACTCTCCAGAGGTTTGCATTCATTGAAGCTGGAAATTTTGAGTCAACGACTCTACCAACATTTAAAGTTATCTTAAACATTTTGAAGATGAAGGAACAAGTGACTGATTTACTAAAACAGGATTTGTCGAGTATGGAACTGGAGTGCAATTCTGAAGACATAACGCTTGTGTTCTTAAACAGTAAATCAAAACTGCCCAAGTCTAGAATTGTACCAAGTCCTGACTTTATAGTTAGCTTCCTCAGTCAAGAGGAAATCATGCTGAAGTGTAGTACATTTCACTGACTTGAGCTAATCTCGAAAGATGAGCCCCTAACGATGGATACACCAGACAGATCATTCGCCTTCTCAACCTGTGGTGAAGATGTTGAAGGAAGATGTAATCATTTATTAAATAAAAAATCATAAAAAATATTTCTTTGTATGCACTAACATTTAAAATGCATCATACTCGACTTTGAAAAAGTCTCCTGATGGATTATAAGCTTGAGTCTGTTGCGGGTATGCTTGTGTCTGCATCGGTGGTCTCTGCCACGGTTGTCGAGGTTGCTATGCATATGTCTGCATTGGTGGTCTCTGCCACGGTTGTCGAGGTGGCGGCTAGTGAGGTACAGGCAGCGGATGACGCTGTTAGTTTGGCTTACCGTACCTCGGATCACCCTGATAGTTTGGGCAAAGACTGGCCAGCGGACAGCCCTGATACGGATGATTTGCTGGAGAGTACTGCGTCGGTCGGCACGTGAAAATTTATGAATTTAGAAAAAAATATCAAAAAAAATTGCTCTGACATGGAATAGATTGATTACAGAGTCCAGAAATATGTAGAAGTTTTTCGTTAAACATACCTTATCGTACCGAAAGTTCCGGGTTGATCTGGTCTACCCCCGATCGAGTTGTTACCATGATCTGTTGAGAAAGAAATGATAATCGGTTAAATCAACTGCTGGAAAAAAACATACTGAAGCCACATTGGTTGATGTCAAAGATATTGGCAGGATCGATCTAACTCTAGAGATGTAAATAGCCCACGCTGATAATGACCTGGTGTTGTCAAACGGGTCCTTGACTTCAGCATATCATTGATGGAATACATCTGCAAAGAGAGAGAGAGAAAAAATTAATTAAAGGTAAATTGAAAAATATTTAATTAGTTATCGTCTGTTGGGGGAGATAGAGACGATTAGGTTGCTGATGTGAACATCTTTGCCAAACCCGCACGATTGCTTGTGAGCGGATTCTCATCTAGTGGGAAGAGTGTCCTTGTGGGAAAAATAATTAGAAAATACATTGATAGTTTCGATTAGTGGTCGTTTAAGGGTCAGAGCACTTTCATGTAAGGGAACATGAAAAAAAAAAAATACACCCAGGATAAGTCGCATTCGATCCATTAGCAAAGAAAACTACATGTAAACTACTTGTTGTGTATGATGATTTCATGTTGGAATCAGAATCTCTACGTATTATCGCATCTGTTTTTTCGGTAAATTCCACCGCATATCTCTGAATACCTCACACTTTCTTATCCTGCGCATGCGCGATATCAATCAATTACGTTACTTTGGCAAAACATTCCCTGCAAAAGACAAGATTGAACGTTTATCTCCGTGTACAAGATACATGTCGAACAAAAGCCATATGGGCACATCATGGTTGATTTCACACACCTAAGTACTTCGAAACTCTTGATTAGAGCATAAATTGCATGCCATGAATTTGAACAAGTGTTACCTCTGTAAAATATAATGTATGCTAGATTTGAGATTAGTAGTGAATTAGAATAGAGAATGTCTTCTACAATCCAGAGGCTGATGGGTCATACTCAAGCGCGAAGGCCCTACATCAAAGCTATACGATAATTTGTCCGTCTACAGTAAGACGCGATGTTGAAAAATTTCTACAGGAGTCAGAGACTTATACACGATTTAAACAAACTTCCTTGAAATTTAGCAGACGCATGTTCACAGTTGCGAGTCCTGGATCGACTCTCTGTGCGGATGTTGCCTGTATGGAAGATTAGGCAGATATAAACGACGGAATTAGATAGTTATTGATCGTCATTGATATATACAGCAATTATCTGTGTGTACAACCCTTGAAAGCTATTACACATAAAAATATGAATGCAGCATTTGATAATATATTCAACAAACTAGTATGGCCAACAACTCGGATCTGTTCAGATCAAGGCAGTGAATTTACAAATAGAAACTTTTGAGCTTATTTGGCCAGCAAAAACATATCCATTTATTAAACATACAACAAGGTCATCAAAGCATCCCCAGCAGAGCGCGTCATACGAACTATAAAACTTAAGTTGGGTAGGTATACGCACGCTAAAAACACTCGTGAACACATACTATATGACACCACATTCATCATTAATTGGACGGGTCGCTTTACACGTTTATTTGTTGAACGACCCTAAACAAATTCAGGCACTGTTGTTTGAAATGTATAAAATAAGACGTAAAAGAATTAAAGTGCCCAGTACACAACTAAAAGTGGGAGCGTACGTACGCTTACAGTGTAGTGATCCCAGTCTCAAGACATTCAGGCGAGGACATGAACCAAAGTTCACGAAGCAAGTGTTTCGTATTTTACGTGTTAATCAAAAACATTACCCTCCGACCTATGAAATAGCACCGCTCGATACTATTAAAGGTTTTGCCTACTGGCAGGAACTAGTTCAGTGTAACAGACCTGATAGTTTTACCATCAAAGTATTGAAGACCCGAATTAGACGAGGAAGAAAGCAAATCTAGATGATATACACGGATTATCCAAAAAGCAAACCTACGTGTATTAAT
The DNA here is from genome assembly GCA_016164225.1 of Gammarus roeselii. Taxonomy (NCBI): domain Eukaryota; kingdom Metazoa; phylum Arthropoda; class Malacostraca; order Amphipoda; family Gammaridae; genus Gammarus; species Gammarus roeselii. Next base: position 13,994 of record SDVV010011951.1, read on the forward strand.
GAAGGAAACATTGTGACGTGATGTGTGATAAACGCACTTTGAAACGTAAATTGATTTTTTATGATAAATTAAATCAACTAAAACCATCGGAACGTAGTCAACTCATCAAACTATCAAGTGATAAAGAAGGTAAAATCATCTGCGAAATATTTACAAATATACAGAGCGGAAAATTGGTTTGTGACAAACTAACCAAGTCACGGGTAAATAAATTCAACTCTTCAATAAAACAACTAGACAGTAAATTGTCCGGGAGTAAATCCTCCGGGATCAAAAGGAAAACATTATCAACCCTGCGTGGAGGGTTTCTGTTAAATTTACTATTACCCACTGCAGTGAATTTCTTGACAAAAATAATCCATGGATGAATCGGTTTACTGCCTAGTTCCAAAATTCAAGATGGAAAAGCATACAACAAATCATATTGGTGGTAGCGCTACACCCATATCTGTCACAGCAGAGCCAGAAATAGCAGAACATAGCAATACGTATCACAGTCAAAGATTGAACATGAGTGGGGACGATATGCTAGATTTGAACGCTCCTCCTGAAATAGCAGTAAAATTATTTTATTTTATCAACGGCCTCTATCGCTCTGGCATAACAACAGAGCCCCCACCGGAACCAATCAAACATAAGGAGACAAATAATGACGATGTTGTAGCACTATATACGGCCTCATTGCCTCCCGCTGCTAAGACACTCTCCAGCGGTTTGCTTCATTAACAACGCGCCAACACGGCAAAAAAATTGAATCGAATGAGTTTGTTAGCCATCCCGATGTCCAAAGCCGTATTCACGTACTTGATCTCATAAAAAGTTTATAGTTATATAAGACATCAATAAACAAAGATGTTAAGGCTATCATTCAAACGTTCATGGATAAAACGCCTAAGGCCTTTCATTAAAATAAACTATTAAAAATTATAGGGAAGGAGGACGAGATAGATCTCTTCTGGGACACATCATAAAAAGAACACGGCTTCGTAACACCGACATAACATCTACAAAGCAACACTGGTATACGATCACTGTATAAAAATCACAGAATAACATAGCCTGACACGCGACGACCAGGTGTAACATGTCTGCCACTCGGACCAGTTGAGGGAGGTAGTGGCTCTTACCGACCAAGAAATAAGGCCATGTGAGCACACCGCGACACTGACAGAGTTCATGGCTGGCAATAACATAAGAATATAGAAAATAAATATGACCCAACTAGCGTGGAAACACTCAAAAAAATCCTGGAAACACTCACAAATACAAAAATAAAATATATATAACATCACTTTAAATGTAACACCTTTGGGGGATGATTAACCGCAGAAACCTTTTGTGACCGATGCAGAGAACCGTGAACTGTGCGCAAGGGTGGCAGTGTAGTGAACCTGATTGAGCCTGTGCTGCAACAAGGTGGAAATGGGTATCAGCCTCGTTTAAAACCGGTGTTGGCCTCGTCTATGACAGGTGCCAGCCTCGTCTGAAACAGGTAACGCCGAGCGCTTAGCGTGCCTCCATCTCCAGGGCTGAATTGGGGAGAGGGCACCGAGGACATATTTGTACAGCGGATCTCCAGAGCATATTTAGTGACAGGGTCTTGGTGACATCATGCTTATGATGATGTATTGATTAATACATAACATATCAGTATACA
>SDVV010011952.1:0-15650 GCA_016164225.1 Gammarus roeselii
GCTGCAATACTCTCTAACAATAAATTTCTCTCCAACACTACATTACTCTCAAACACTACATTACTCTCCATCACTGCAATATTCTAACAATACATTACTCTCCAACACTACATAACTCTCAAACACTACATATCTCTCCAACACTACATTTCTCTCCAACATTACATTACTCTCCAACACAACATTACTCTCCAACACTACACTTCTCTCCAACACTACATTACTCCCCAACACTACATTACTCTCTAACAGTACATTACTCTCCAACACTACATTCTTATTCCTATCACACACATGACCCTACAGCACATCAATTTATTCTTAACACAGCACTCAACCCTACAACACATCAATCTATTCCTAACACAGCACTTTACCCTTTAGAACATCAATATCTTATTCCTATTACAGCACTTTACCCTACAGCACATCAATATCTCTTTCCTAACACAGCACTTTACTCTACAGCACATCAATATCTTATTTCTAACACGGCACTTTACCCTTCAACACATCAATATCTTATTCCTAACACAGCACTTTACACTACAACACATCAATATCTTATTCCTAACACAGCACTTTACCCTACAGCACATCAATATCTTATTCCTAACACAGCACTTTACCCTACAGCTCATCAATATCTTATTCCTAACACAGCACTTTACCCTACAGCTCATCAATATCTTATTCCTGACACAGCACTTTACCCTACAGCTCATCAATATCTTATTCCTAACACAGCACTTTACCCTACAGCTCATCAATATCTTATTCCTAACACAGCACTTTACCCTACAGCACATCAATATCTAATTCCTGACACAGCACTTTACCCTACAGCTCATCAATATCTTATTCCTAACACAGCACTTTACCCTACAGCTCATCAATATCTTCAACTCGTTAATAGGACATTTATTAACTTCCTTATCTTCCTCCCTCTTCTCGCGTCGCTCTGCTTCAGTTCTCCCTCCTCCAGCACTCCCATCCTCTACCTCTCTCCAAACTCTGCCTGCAACAGCCCTCGCCCCAAGAGTGTCGTCTGACGAGGCAAAACTTCCCCTCTGAATCAGGCACTGATAACAACTTGAAGGATGGCTGCCTCCTACGGCCGTCCATTTTGTAACGCCGCGCCATGAGAGCAATCGATGTTTATTAGTATGACCCTTTTCCTGGGTTCCGCTGGCTAGTTCGTTTTTATCAACGATGGTCTTGCAGGTTTCTTAACTACACGAAGCGTCCGCCGTTCTTCAGAATGTGCATTTATTATTCGTTGCGTTTGTTGTACTCTATTGTACAAGTTCAATTATTATCATAATGATAATCAGTGCAATTCTTGTTGATAATATTCAAATACTCGCCTTGTTTTACTCAGCATTGACTTCTGCTCATCTTCAATAATCTTGTTCACGTTGTCATCATCCGCTTCTGTTGCTGAATCATGTTCTTAGTCCTTTGTTGAGTCCTCTTTCGTTTGTTATTAGACGCTGTTCCGTCAATGTTGTATGGCGGTAAAACGTTGTCTTTCAGTCTCAATCAATCAAGCTTTTATTATTCCATAATTTATGGTGTCAACGCCCTCATTTGTTGTTCTCATCCAGTTCAGAATTAAGCTGACTGATTCTTATGACATTGTATTTTTTTTACAAGGTGCTTATTATACTGGTCTAACAGTTTCCGTACTGTGTTGTATGCACATCATCCCTATCATTTAGGATGGTGACATTTTTGCTTACTTTTTTTCCTCGCGTTCCTATCTTACACTGTTTTCCTGTCAAGTAGTTCATCTCATTTTTTTCAAATTCACTCAATACAGTGAATATTGATGAGCAATTTTCATGTTATCCACTTCTTGTCCTTATCACTTCCACAACTAGACTCTTTCTCTGTCGGATTCTTGTTACACATTTGTCAGGCTTTTCTCAGTACTTGCCTAATTACGCAGTCATCTCTACTGATCCTTCTGTAAACTTGAAGTCCATCCCAATAGCATGCTTAATTGATCGTCATCTCTGGGTGCTTTTTCTGTCAAGTTCCGTCCTATCCTTCGTGATGTTGGCTATCGTGTTTGAATATCTCTTCTGTGAAGTTCATGCCTACACTGCACTGAGGTTGTGCGTCCTTTCTGTCAGTAATCTCGGTTAATGGAATACCTAAAACGAGCCGTGTTGACAATCTACCCTAGCTGTTTCTTCAAAGAGTTAATCAAGGTTCCGCGCCAGACTGAATATCCTCCTCGTCTGTTTCTTCTGTCAAGTTCATGGTTTTCCCGCGTCTAACTAGACAATCCCTACTGTGGTTTCTTGTCTTCCCTTCTCGTGCATGCGTCACTCGGCAGGCTCCACTTCCCAAACTCTATCAATAGAAAACACTTGAGCAATTGCAGCCCATTCCACCGGCCAAGTTTGTACGAATATCCTGGGTAATAGGTTTTGTTCCGAGTCCTTTAATCCAGTTCCAGAAAGAAGCGTTCAGCTTTTTTGTTCCAAAAGAAGGAAAGGAAGAAATGTTATCGTTTCTAGAAGTCAAGGTCACGGAAAGAGACGAGATCACTTGTCGATCTCATTAAGACGTTATTGACGGAGTTTTAAACGATTGTGCTCCCTCCCTCCCCATGATGGAAAAATTGATAGCTTTTCCTTTTCATTCTTCCTCGATATGAGCTGTCAAATGTTCGCCTTAGCACTGCCTGTGAAGAAAACGAGCTGATCAAACATATTGTGCGATTGTGCCCAAAAATGGGAAGATTCATATGAAAAACTCTCCGTAGCTCTCATATATTCTGTGAGCCTAAACGATCTTACGATGTTGCAACTTTTCAGCGAATATTTCCGTGAAAAACTATTTTTGACTGCCGTATTTGAGTATTTATCTTTCCACCAAACTAACTTATGCTTTCATTTGTATCTGGCCGCTGCAAATATAAATTATTTGGCGTGCGTTGCAAAAATATTCAATTCAAAAGAACACACTCCCAATTCGAGCCAACAATAATAGCCCAGGGAAATCAACGTATAAGTAGTGTCAAAGCTCACCATAAGCCATCCCAATTAAAATATTGCATCGTTTTTGTGTATAGTTTCTTGCGTGAACTGAATGGTTTTATCCCCATAGTAAATACTTTTTTGTAACATTTCTGCCGGCAGCATCGACATGTGTTTTGGTGGGCTGTGTTTTAGAAGCTTCAGCGCCCGTGCAGCTTCGGCCGGTTGTAATTTGTCTGGTCACAGCGGCCGCCTCCATTGCTAAGGTTTGCCCACTCTCCGGTGCAGTTTACGGCCATGGGAGGCTGTAAAGTGCGGCGTAAAACTGCTTCGTGCTTGGGCCACTTCGAATGGACCTGCCCACGTGTTTGGCCGTTTGCGGTACAACATCAGGCAATGCTTGAGTAGCTCTTCGTGTTATCACCGAAAAATTGGGCGCTCCATAACGCTGAGCCGGTTGATTGGTTACATAGAGTTTGAAGGTGAATAATCCATAGATGATTTAATGTGTTGACTAAACCCTGCCACAGTGTGTCGATCCGTAAGGTCATTCTCGGTTGATTGGTTAATAGACCGGTTAAACGGTTTGTTATTCAAATTCTAGACGTTTATCGAAACTGAGCGAGAATAAGGCAAGTAATTTTGACACTAGGCTGCTGATCAATTTACAATGGTGACAGGTTTAATGTCTTTACCATCTTCTGAGACTGGAATCGTAAGCCTTTAGACATAACACCATAAAATCCAGATTAAGGATTTCGGAGGCAATTGGTAAACTTCATTTGTAATTAGTGTAAATGATTTTCTTATAGGTTTTTAATTAAATGACGCCATCTTGCCTTCGGCGATCGTCTTCAAAACTGTCACGTCTATGGTGTAGCTACAGTTGCTAGAACTAACTACATCTAGAGTATCCTACCTAAGAATGGGTTAGTATAGGCTACCTAGAGTCCTACTTAGCTACAATACTTCTAGTCGTTGCGTGTCTTAATCAAAAACTTAGTCACATTTGGCGAGCTCGCAAAACATTATTCTTTTGGCCGGAGGGAGACGACACATGTCCGCTCTGCACTGATTTCGAAACGCAACCGGCTCCCTCTGATTAGGGGAGCCAACTTAACGGCAACACGCCATCTAGCGGCGGCTTGGTTCAGGTCTATTCGCTTGCATCGCTCCGACCACGGTTTAACGCTTCCACTCGAAAGATTATTTCTAGCTTCTGTACTATAATAGTCCTCATTATCTCATACGTAGAGATTTATCTTGAACGTTACTTATTTGCATTACTCCATTTTCATTGACCTAAACTACTCCAATATTATTTATTTACACGTCTAGCATGATTCGAGAGGAAGGGAACCGCACACAGCGGCTGACAGACCGGGGATGGAGGGAGTAGGGGTTTCTACCCTCCCCACCTCAGGAATGCCCAAACCGATGACGACCAGACTTCCTTTACGAATCGAATACACACATGGTTAGCAATGGAATGTCTTAGTTGGCAGGGTATGATAAATGTTTCCCACAATGGTTTTATCCCCATAGCAACTGCTTGTTTTCTTACCATTTCTGCCGGCAGCATCGACATGTGTTTTGGTGGGCCGTGTTTTAGAAGCTTCAGCGCCTGTGCAGCTCCGACCGGTCGTAATTTGTCTGGTCACAGCGGCCGCCTCCATTGCTAAGGTTGGCCCGCTCTCCGGTGCAGTTTACGGCCGTGGGAGGCTGTAAAGTGCGGCGTAAAACTGCTTCGTGCTTGGGCCACTTCGAATGGACCTGCCCACGTGTTTGGCCGTTTGCGGTACAACATCAGGCAATGCTTGAGCAGCTCTTCCTGTTATCACAGAAAAATTGAGCGCACCATAATGCTGAACCTGTTGATTGGTTATATGGGGTATGTATTGAGTTTGGAGATGAATGATCCATTGATGACTTGATGTATTGACTAAACCCTGTCACAGTGTGTCGATCCGTAAGGTCATTCTTGGTTAATTGGTTTACGGTGGATGAATGATTATTAATTTTATAGATCATTAACACTTTATTTTAGTATTTTATTATTTCTTCTGGCTTGGGCTCTAATATTTTTATCTGCCCTTTTTTCATGGTGATAAATTTTGAATTGGTTATCATTATTATATGTATCGAGGTTGGTTGAGACACGGTGACCCGGGGGAGGCTTTCGTGGGACCCGCGGGACTCGAGGACCCGGGGTTTCGAGAACCCGGGGGACTTGGGAGACCAGGTGGATTTGAGGGGATCCACTTGGACCTTTCTGGGGCCCTTTGGGACACCATTGAGACCCTTTAGGACCCTCTTGAGAAACTGTGGGACCCTTTAGCGGCCCCTCTGAATCCTGGAACCTCTGCTCCTCCCTCCCAGCGCTGTAAAACCCATACACAGAAAAATGTTCATGTGAGATGCTTGAGTGGAACAATTAACCATTACACTCCGCGGATTGCTGGCGCAGAGGGCGAGGGTCGCGACGAGGCTGGTCGAGGTGCGTCGAGATCAGTCGAAACATGTTGAGGCGAGTCGAGCTGGTCGCGACGAGCCGAAACTGGCCGAAATGATTCGAGACAAGCCGAGATGAGCTGAGACGAGGGGTCTCGGGGGAGCTCGGGAAGACCCGGGGGACATGGGTCACCCTCCGGGATTCATCGGGCTCGTTTGCAACCCAAGGGACCAATGCCCAGCTCCCCCGCCCTATCCCCTTAAACAAACAATCAGTGCGGAATCAATAATCTGAGCAGTTTTTCTGCCCATGACGAACCTGCTCTTACTTTCTTTTTCACGATCCACAATATTATAATGCTGGAGTATTTGTGCTGGAGTTCGTGTTTGTGATGTTGTGAAGGGATATTTTTTCTTCAGTCTGTGCTCGCTCGCGCGTGCACGGACCACATGCAGTTTCTAGGGTTGACCTGGACTGCGCAGCTATAAAACCTTGTGACGCGTTGCGGTTGGAGTCCATCTAATCCGTGAAGCCACAGACCTTGTACCAATTTCGACGATGCTGTCTGTGCGCACTGTCCCGCGTGCATGTTATTCCTGGAGTTCTGAGTGGTTGGAGGCGGGGATTCGTTTTGTCTGAGTCTTTATCTTGCTTGAATAAATAAATTGTACTAAAAATTAAATAGACCGCGTAGCTGTGAACATTGTGTTGCGTTGCTGCCGGAGCTGACTTTGTCCGTGTAGCCGTGAACCTTGTACCAATTTCGACGATACTATCTGAGCGCACTGGCGTATGGACATATAACTCGTGAGGTTCTGAGGGGCTGGAGGCGAGGATTCGTTTCATTTCATCTGAGTCCTAATCTTACCTAAATAAATAAAGTGTATTTGTACAACTAAACCGTGTAGCTGTAAATATTGTTGCGTTGCTGTCGGAGCTGATGTTGCCCGCGTAGTCACTGACCTTGTACTAATCTCGACGATGCTACCTGTACGCACTAGGGTGCATACATATCACTCTTTACGTTCTAAAGGATTCGAAGCGGTGATCCGTTTCGAGTAAGCGTTTTTTCTTTTGCGCACCAGCGTGCGTCTGACATTGCTAAAATGTTCACGTTTTTTCTAATGTTAAAAGCGTTGTTTCATTTTTTCCTCGCACACTTGGGCGTGCGAGCCTACTGGAATCAATGATCATCGAGCCCTACGGGGGAGCCTATTATGACTCACGTTGAGGCTCTGGTGGAAATGAGGCTCAAATCAAATCGGTTAATTGGTTAACAGACCGGTTAGATGTTTTTTTATTCAAATTCTATACGTTTATTGAAACTGAGCGAGAATAAGGCAAGTAATTTTGACACTGGGCTGCTGATAAATTTAGAACGGATCCAAGTGCGTTTGATGATAATTATTTTTTGGTAAATCGTGTTGTGTTTGTTTCAACTTCTCATCGATTGTCCCCATAGAGCTTGCTAGAAAAATCACATACCATCTACAGCAAGACTTCTGTTATGGACGAAAATTAACGAAGTCACCCACGTCTGGCACCACCGGTCGGTTGAAGCCGCGGGAGTCTCGCAGAAGTTTCCTGTTAAGAACCGATACCGCTCATGCCTGAGAACCCAATTAACAGCGATGCCTGCTTCTTAGGTCAGCCCCTTGTGACCCGACCTGGCGACTTCCATGGACTCCTACCTTACACCCGACGTGACCTGCTATTAATAACGAGCCCTCCGTCTGATGTGTGTAAGTTACATACTAACTCTTCTGTTACCCACGCAGGACATCAACTACTACCTAGAAAGGTTCCATCAATAGATTACAAAACCTTTCTCCAGGTCAAGCTGTCGCACGTTCCTGAAGAGTCTGAGCAGTACATTTGATGGCGAGGCTCAATTGAAAAACGTTTGTCTCAGTCCACCAGCTCTAGAGCCTAGGCAAAGCTAGTGCTGCTTCTTCAATGAACAAAAAGGGCTTTTGCAAGACCTTTCTTCAGACACCAACCTGTCTCTGAGCCCGCCAGGCCACGAGCCCTGGTGCCAAGGCAGAGTTGCTGCCACAGCTTGCAAAGCACTAGCAGTCAATATCATGCCCTTCTTCAGAGCCCGTCAGGCCACGAGCCTTGGTGCCAAGGCAGAGCTGCTGCCACAGCTCGCAAAGCACTAGCAGTCAATATCATGGCCTGCTTCCGAGCCCGTCAGGCCACGAGCCCTGGTGCCAAGAGTTGCTGCCACAGCTCGCAAAGCACTAGCAGTCAATATCATGGCCTGCTTCCGAGCCCTTCAGGCCACGAGCCCTGGTGCCAAGGCAGAGCTGCTGCCACAGCTCGCAAAGCACTAGCAGTCAATATCATGGCCTGCTTCCGAGCCCGTCAGGCCACGAGCCCTGGTGCCAAGGCAGAGCTGCTGCCACAGCTCGCAAAGCACTAGCAGTCGATATCATGGCCTGCTTCTGAGGCGAGTGCCAAAAGCATGGACTTCAAATAAAAACCCTCGGGCATGAAGCAAAGAGGCCGCCGGGAGAAGTGTTGGATTTTAGTGCGAGTGCTACGCTATATATATACTGTAAACTTCAGAGTCTTCAAATGTGTTTTGCCGTGTAAAGACTTTGCAGTATACAGGTAAATTGTCAGAGGACTGGCTTATACATTACCGTTAGCTCCTTTTCTGAAGCTGATATTAAATTAGCGTTTTATGTTCCATCCCTTGGGTACTGTAAGCGAAGGATTGTACCGCAGCCTCGCGGAAAACGTCAGATGCCAGCACTTAAGTGATTGTCTTGTTTCAATATGAACTACAAACATCCATGACTGTTGGATTTTTTGTTCAAACTCAATATTGCTGTCCCCTTCCCCTTGAGCTCATATTCCTGGTATTAGTCACAGGATACCAAGTGCAGGTAGGAAAATATTTATTACCTGACCACGAAACATTAGAATAGCAGAAACATCAGCATCACGTAATGCTGCGTAGAGCTTAGAGCCCGCATTTCATTGAAGCCCCGCACCTGCGCACAACCATGACCTCCCCTATGATGATAAACCTGTCACACGCGGTCGTCAAACTGCTAGTTCGAATATCGTTTCAGTTTGGTCAATGCGTCTACGTACGTCATTCTAGGTAATATACTTATTTACCAGTAGTGGAACTGATTCAGTCTCTTGTTTATAACCATGAAAGATTGGAACAATCGTCATGTTCCATCTCAATTTATTACTGGAAATTTCGTTCGATCACATTTGATTGTTAAGCCGAGCACATGTTCCCACACAATCATGCCTCATCGCTGTCCCGTTCTGGTTACACACAGTTAGATCCCATTGCTGTCCTGCGCTGGTCCCACACGGTCAGAGCCCATCGTTGTCCCCTGCTAGTCCCTCACAGTTAGGTCTCATCGCTGCATGCGCTGGTTCCAAACGGTCAGGTCCCATCACTGCCCCGCGCTGATCCCACACCGTCAGGTCCCATCGCTGTCCTCCCGCTGGTCCCACACGGTCAGGTCCCACCGTGTTAAGTCCCACCCATGTTCGGCATACGTAGGTCTCAACAGGTCCTCCCTTTCCTAGCAAGTAGCCCTGCATTATTCCGTCTTTGATGCCGGGTCCTCAAAAGAAGCTCTCTCCCGTTTTCTATAATGGAACGCCCATTTGCTTCGCATACTGACAAAAAAAGGCTGCATTGATTGATAAGGAAAGTTCATGGGGACTTTCACGTTCCTCGCAGCACAAGATTGTTGAAGCACTGTAGCAGAACTGAGTGTTGTTAGGTAATAGATTTGTTCAGTGATCGTAAACACTTAGTGCATAATGTAACATGTGATTGAACTTGTAGTTATTTTGTGTACTGCTACTATGAAGGAGCTTGACTCATACATTGCTAAGAAAGTCGCACCCTCGGTGATTCCATCACACACGCATATATCAGTTGAACCAACTGGGTCCTGAAGACCAAGTAGTTCAGTTACAGTTACGAAATTTCCAACATACTTGGGCATACGTTCTCGTTCGCTTACAAGCTAGAGTATCGAAAATATTGATTGATTTTCTGCTTTCCCCCTACTTTGACGTCGCCAGCAACATGAACGCATTTGAAATGGCATTACTCATCACTCGTGAACAAGAATATCTGCTCGTGACATAAATTGGCCGGTCATAAAACGATCATTTATTCATTATGGCATTCAATGTATGCCTACATTTTTATTTAATTTACATTCGTGGTCTCGTAAATATTTGTTGTGTGTGTGCCTGTAGGTGTGTGTTTGTGTGTGTTTGTTTGTGTGTGTGTGGGTCTGTTTGTTTGTGTGTGTGTGGGTCTGTGTGTATGTGTGTGTGTTTGTGTGTGTGTTTGTGAGTTTGTCTTCATAGTTTCTAACAGTAAATAACCAAGCATTGAAAGGTGCTCTAAGCTCGTGCTATTTAATCGCATTATTGAGGCTGTCCATTATGGGTTCAGTAGTTCAGATAAAATAACGCGTTCTGGAAGTATTTTCCCTGTCATAACGTTCATTAGTTTAGTTGCACATTAGCCTCATTGACCGACATTAGGACAACATATTTGCTTTTAGCATTAAAAACTGAGTAAGTGTGATTCAGAAATATGATTGCCATCACGGCCGGCAAGTTAACAATATCATCATAAGGACAATGAGGAACCTTTTCATTTGACCCTTCGACATTTTCTCTTTATTATGTTAGAGCATTTCTTGCAGGTTTCACGGCTTGCGTACAGGGGATGAAAACGGGCTTTCAAACAACATACTTTCCAAAAATATATTTACGGTAAATTACTTAGTCTGAAGTTTCTGCTTCTTCGGCTCTGCTCAAGCGATGAAGTTGCAGACGGAAATAACAAGCACTCGTACTATTGCTGATGAATTCAGAACAATACGCCTCGTGGAGGAGACGACCTGGTCCTCTTTCATACTCTTCTTGTAGGAGATGACTTGGTCCTCCTGCTAATATTGAACGCGGTAGAGGTTTATTTGGTTGGTTACTATTATACAAAAGCATGATTCATAAATATATATAGAACAAAATTATATCCTTCAGAACAAATACAAATATTCATTAATGTTGTTAAACGTATCTCCTGCACGCTGCCAACAAAAGGACGCTTCAATTTAATCAAATATTTGAGTACTTTTTTTCATTAAAATTTTGCCTCGATCAAACGGGATTAACAATTCAACTGTTGCCGCCAGTCCCCGGTTGTCTGTTTCCTGTACCACCGGTCAAGTTTATGCAATAACGGGCCCTCTCGAGGACGCCCGCCTGACGCCGCGAGCCCTCGTGTTGGCTAATATACAGTAGGCTTTTTTGTCCCTGGAGCCTATCATACCCGCAATGGGACCAAATTGAACGGCCGATCGCATCTATCCACCGGCTCCCACATTGCCTGAGTTTTTATCACCTTTTTCTCATTACCACAGCATTCGAATATGAGATAGCTCCACCGGTGGTCGATGCCCCACTATAATTGTCGGGTGCCCCACCGGTTGTCGGTGACCCGCTAGTGGTCGTCGTCATCGTGCTGATTGGTGACGCACTATTGTTCGGTGTCCCACTGTTATTTAGTATAACACTGTTATTCAGTGTCCCACTATTTTCCAGCGTCCCACTGCTATTCAGTGTAGCACTATTAATCAATGTAGCACTACTATTAAGTGTAGCACTATTATTCAGTGATCCACTATTATTCAGTATTCCACTATTATTCAGTCTTCCACTCTTATTCAGTGTTCCACTATCATTCAGTTTTCCAGTATTAGTCAGTGTTTCACTATTATTCAGTGTTTCACTATTATTCAATGTTCCACTATTATTCAGTGTTCCACTATTATATTATTCAGTGTACCACTATTATTCAGTGTACCACTATTATTCAGTGTACCACTATTATTCAGTGTTCCACTATTATTCAGTATACCACTATTATTCAGTATACCACTATTATTCAGTGTTCCACTATTATCCAGTGTACCACTATTATTCAGTCTTCCACTTTTATTCAGTGTTCCACTATTATTCAGTGCTCCACTATTATTCAGTGCTTCACTTTTATTCAGTGTTCCATTATTATTCAGGATTCCACTATTATTCAGTATACCACTATTATTCAGTGTTCTACTATTATCCAGGGTTCCATTATTATTCAGTGTTCCACTATTATTCAGTGTTCCACTATTATCAATGTTCCACTATTATTCAGTGTTCCACTATCATTCAATGCTCCACTATCATTCAATGCTCCACTATTATTCAGTGTTCCACCATTATTCAGGGTTCCACTATTATTCAGTGTTCCACTATTATGCAGTGTACCACTATTATTCTGAGTTCCACTATTATTCTGAGTTCCACTATTATTCAGTGTTCCGCTATCATTCAGTGTTCCACTATTATTCAGTGTTCCACTATTATTCAGTGTTCCACTATTATTCAGTGTTCCACTATTATTCAGTGTTCCACTATTATTCAGTGTTCCACTATTATTCTGAGTTCCACTATTATTCAGTGTTCCACTATTATTCAGTGTTCCACTATTATTCAGTGTTCCACTATTATTCAGTGTTCCACTATTATTCAGTGTTCCACTATTGTTTTTGATGCCTCCTTCGTATTCTCCGTTTATGCTCTATAAGTTTAGTTTGGAATGAACGTATTTGAACACACTGGAATTCCCTCGTATCATCAAGGTATTACTATAAGCATAAATATTTGCGCCGAAATTGCAACAATTTGTTGTATTAAATACACGTTCAAAATATAATCCATTGTTTAGGTTTGGTTTTTCTAAGAGCTAAGTGTTGAATTCCAAGGTTATCGACCAGATGGGCAACCAAAACATTGAAAGATTTATGTATTGACTCTGCCGGTTGCGATATCGTCGTCAAAACAATACGAGTTGAACTAAAGGAACAGTTCTTTGCTTACTCTCGAATGACCTTCTGTTGATCACCTCTCCTCGGCCTTGAGCATCATTTCCAAGCTTCTCCACTTGACCACTTCTTCCATCTCAGGCAGTGAGAAGAAGAGCGACTCTCAATACCGACCTAACTTGGGACATCCTCACGCTCTCCATCTTTTATAACGCGCTTGATTTGTGATGAAACTTTTCTGGTCTGTATTCAAATGCCAATTTGAGACCATCAGAGGATGATGCGTAGGGAAGCTTTGTTCCTGATGGAGAGTGAAGTCTATTGCGGCCCTCCGGGGAAGGAACTTCGAACACTCTGAATTGAAATGTCAAAGAGTACCGCAAGATGTGGGGGTGGATTGCACCAATGAATTGAGAAACGGACGACACTGTTCCATGTGCTTGGGACTCGCTCTACATAAGAGGTTAAAATCGTGATACATGCTCAACTTTCTTATCAAAACCAGGGTCAGTAGCGATATACATTTTGTTAATGACTGATTTTAAACACCACAACCAATATTTCCTTATAAGTAATTTACCGTGATATATTTTATATTATGAAATTTATATATTTATGAATGAATTCTGCAAGTCTGATTCTTTCTCAGTTCAAATATACAGTAAAAATGATCATTCGATTATTCCGTACCCATTACTAGTTAATTAATGTTCAGTCCCTTCTGTAACATATCTCTCGAACATTTCATCCCGGAAAGTTGCGACGAAGTGACGCTGAGAGGAAGGATTAATAATGACGTTGCTCAAATTAGAACGAGAGGATGAGGAAGTCGGAGGACAGAGTTGATTCACGTGTTCTGAGGTGCTTGGGACACTTGGTGACGATAGATGGCGGAGATTGCTGAAAAAGATGATGAAGCGGAGGTAAATGGGCGTAGGCCTAATGGATGACCGAAGCGCAAGTGGACGGATGGCGTGAAGGAGGAGGAGAGAAACTGTGCATGTGGAGGTAGTGGAATAGCGTGAGTGTAGAATGATTGTGCATGACGTCTTCAACACTACCTTACGTCCCCTTGAGAAACGGGATGGACGTTGGGGAGGAGGGGGGGGGGGCAATTAGGATGCAGCTGGTGATAACCAGTGAAAGCTGTCGTGTGTCTTGCCTGGTTCTGGCCGCACCCTCAAACGCCAAAAAACTAAGTTTTCGTAACGTTGTTGGTGCGTATTGCTGATAGGCACCTCCTTCCGGGAAAATTCGGCCTTGCGTTTGAATCTGTATTGTAGTAGGAGGGGATGCCTGAATATGATGCAACTGTAATCTATCATGAAGGAGCTACATTGCACGCCTCTCTTACCAGTGCAACAACGAAAATTACGGCATATGGTAACAATCTGATGTTGGAATTCATCGCCTCATTATGACCTATCGTATAGGCCTCGCCACGAAGTGTCACGAACTCCTTTTGGAGATGTCAAGAAGTTTTGAAAATCCAGGAGGAAATGTCAGAGGCAGCCACAACGCTGACGCATTTGCAGGACAGACAGTGTTGGAGGATGTGTCAGAGGCAGCTACAACGCTGACGCATTTGCAGGACAGACAGTGTTGGAGGATGTGTCAGAGACTATTTCACTGTTGACGCACATTCTCATCTTGCCTCCCACACGGGACAGACCGTGTTGGAGGATGTGTCAGAGACTGTTTCACTGTTGACGCACATCCTCATCTTGCCTCCCACACGGGACAGACCGTGTTGGAGGATGAGTCAGACGCAGTTACGGCGCTGATAACCATTCTCACCGTACCTTCTACACGGAACGGTCTCCGCAACTCAGTTGTGCATTTACACGGGGCAGTTCCTTCAACACAGTTTTGCTG
The DNA here is from genome assembly GCA_016164225.1 of Gammarus roeselii. NCBI lineage: Eukaryota > Metazoa > Arthropoda > Malacostraca > Amphipoda > Gammaridae > Gammarus > Gammarus roeselii. Next base: position 14,193 of record SDVV010011952.1, read on the forward strand.
GCGGTCTGCTTCCTACCTGGAGCAGTCCCCGCAATATTATTGTGTTGGGGTCTGCCTCGTACACGGGGCTGTCCTCGCAACACAATTGTGCTGGGGGTCCAATTCCTACACGGGGTAGTCCCTGAAGCACAGTTATATTGGGGATCTGTCTCCTACACGAGGCAGTCCCCGCGACACAACTTAGAAGCCCATCAAGCTACAGGATTGTGAATCTGACTTCCATGTACTGGGGTAAAGAAAATATATTTTAGGATTATAGTTTCAAAGAAAAAATCCACCGCTTTGAGACATACGGTTAATGATACTTGCAAGGGTTCACCAACTTTGGAGGTACGTGAATACTTTAGGGAAAGTCCTTTACGAGGCTGAAATATTTTCCGAAGCATACATATTTCATTTCCGTTGACGCTTTTTCCCTGGCCGGAATCGACGAACCGGAGTGCATGAAAGGTTATGAGCATGAATTCTATGGGTGTTGCCGAGGCTCATTCAGGGCCTTGTCACAACATGTTGTTTCGCTTGGCGCACGCGATACATACTAAATCATTACAAGATGTTGACCATTGAACCTTAGCACCGTTCAAGAACTACGCATGCGAATTTTTAGGAACATTTTTTTTTGCAGCACTATCCTCGGCTGTACAGAATTTGTCAAAAAAAAGTAGTGAAATTTATTTTTTTGCGGTTCAATCGGATTAACCCATCAGCCAGTTATATTCGCTAATATTTGAAATGATGAGCATTGTTTATGGAGGTGACGGTGACGTCCTCGTTATCATGCTGAGCATTGCTCATGGAGGTGACGGTGACGTCCTCGTTATAATGCTGAGTATTGCTTAAGGGGTTACGGTGACGTCATCGTCATAATGCTGAGTATTGCTTATGGAGGTGAGGGTGACGTCCTCGTTATAATGCTGAGCATTGCTCATGGAGGTGACGGTGACGTCCTCGTCATAATGCTGAGTATTGCTTATGGAGGTAACGGTGACGTCCTCGGTATAATGCTGATCATTGCTTATGGAGGTGACGGTGATGTCCTCGTCATAATGCTGAGTATTGTTTATGAAGGTGACGGTGACGTCCTCGTCATAGTGCTGAACACTAAAATCCTCGACGAATGATTTCTCAGGTCCAATGAAATTCTTCCTTTTTTTTACCCGAAGTTGTACTCTCGCTCGATCGCCCGTAAGCAGAGCGCTCAACGCTCGATCGCCCGTAATCAGAGCGCTCAACTCTCGCTCGATCGCCCGTAAGCAGAGCGCTCAACTCTCGCTCGATCGCCCGTAAGCAGAGCGCTCAACTCTCGCTCGATCGCCCGTAAACAGAGCGCTCAACTCTCGCTCGATCGCCCGTAAACAGAACGCTTAACTCTCGCTCGATCGCCCGTAAGCAGAGCGCTCAACGCTCGATCGCCCGTAATCAGAGCGCTCAACTCTCGCTCGATCGCCCGTAAGCAGA
>SDVV010011953.1:0-15649 GCA_016164225.1 Gammarus roeselii
GCTGGCAATTGGTTCAACTGGTAGAGTTCGTTTAGCTGGCAATTGGTTCAACTGGTAGAGTTCGTTTAGCTGGCAATTGGTTCAACTGGTAGAGTTCGTTTAGCTGGCAATTGGTTCAACTGGTAGAGTTCGTTTAGCTGGCACAAGGACCGATACAACTCCATTCGTGATTCAACAACCAAAGAACTCTAAAGATAAAAGCGACGAAGGATTATTAGATCATTGTGGGTAAGCATGTCGGTTAGTTCCTCTCATTATATCCGCTATAACCAGCGCCCTGGCGCTCACCACATCCCATTGCCTGGCCGCATCCCTCGAAGGACGCTTGGCCACGGGTTGGCAGCAACGCGTCACAGTGAAGCTCGTTCCAAATACATTTCTGTAAAACAAACCTTGAGTTTGAATTTAAAAATTCTCGACTTTTACATGCCTTTTGCTTGTATACTACGTAATTTTTTTTTTCGTGCTTGTATATAACTATTAGATGTTACAAAACCTAAGAGGAGTTTATTTACATAAGAAGCTTGAGGGGGATCATGTTTTGCTCATGCGGACAGTGTAAAGCTGGCTAAGTCTTGTTTTGATCGCATGTCGCGGTAGCACATCGTTTGTCGACGTATCAGGGAAGCAGCGTCAAGCGCATCACCCGCGCCCAACCGGTTTCGAACGATGTCATTTGACATCGCATGGAATTGACGGGGAGTTGTTGGCATCACGGCTATTATTGACTAATAAATAACGGAGTCGTTGTTTCATGTTAATTTTATGCAAGTGACTTTGACTGGACAGGTGTCACTGCGAAACTTATTAAAATACATTGCTTTGATCTAGTTTTGTAGATGAGATTAACAGGTGGGGAGGCTTCTCATACGCTCTGCTCAGCTGAAAGTGGAAACATCGTGCAGAGAGAGATGGAGAGTTAGGATTGGTTGCTTCAACGCAGGAGTTGCGTGATTTATGCACCAAGATTGTGGTTACCTTTTCTCGACGCAGCATTATCTGTCTTTTAATAACGAATTGGGTTACAGTTTCAGATGTTAGGGCCACTTTTCTCGCTGCGGGGAATTGACGCGCAATAGCAGGCGTGAGATTGAAAAAAAGTTTCTCGTACTAAAGTTCGAACTTGGATCGGTAATAACACTAGTTTGGTGAACTTGTCTCGATTACTTCAAAGTGAGTAGATTGAATGAAAGTCCTGCATCCTTTCGCTGAACATTATGGCAAAAAAGGAAGTCCTTCCAAAAGATATCTACAAGCGAACTCTGAAGGAATAGGGTAGGGTATGGTCCAGAAAAGCTGTATGGCCCAAACGTGCCATGTTATGCAATCAAATGGCGCTAGGCTGTGTTAGCGAAATGTTCACAGATCTAAATGACCACTTTTGTCAATTTACTAAACTCGTTGATCATTTCCCGAAAGTGAACCTGTCCAGGATGTTTCACTGCACTCGTGTTGCACGAATTTCTATGAAATATCCTTAGGCGTAGACGATCTTATGCACAGGTCGTGCATCACTGGACTGGGGGGACTGAAGAATATGATGTAGGGATCACAAAAACAGCTGATAGTTTTACAATACACGCGAGAGATGGTCATTGAAACAAAGCATACCAAAAGTTAGGGGGTCGAACGAACACGACAATAAAGAGTTACGATCATAGAAGAAAAGCAACGCTTCTTTTAGAAAAATCGGCGTGACAGACTTCTACCTTCCAAGACCGTCAGCACCGCGATTGATTGCTGGCCAACTACATAAAGGAGCTACACTTCAAAGCTTGACTAGAAATAATAGACATGCTGCTATACGCAGTGGGTAGCTGAACATATGGCACATTGATGAACCTACATGGGCATAATATCTAAATTGATTCAAAACTCTACTGCAATGAACAAAAATCGAATTCATCATAATAATCATAATACTAATTGGAAACCTGTTAACAAAGAAGCAGTGTGTACTGCTCTCACCCTTCAACAGACTCGTATCATATGAATACATTGCCGTCAATCTCTCTCTCTCTCTTGACAAGATAGCTTACAACAATATTTACATTACCTAAGACAAATGATAAGATTCACGAATACTTCTTTTGATATCGACAAATAAGTTGAAATAACTGTACGGTACATATTTGTTAAGGATACATTTCTGATACAGAGAACCTGATGTGTAATGGCACTGAGGATAGCGCTGCTTGGTTCAGAGAGCACTACGATCCTGCCAATGAAACAACTTAGCCAATAATGCGTCCTCATCCAGAAGTGGAGAGATTCAAAATACTCATTGTAAAATGAGGGGGTAGTTGTGCTCTGCGGGGCTGAGACTGGGGGGAGGGGGTGAGAGCAGAAGAGAGAAGAAGGTCGAATGCTTTCGGAGATGAAATGTTCGAGGAGGTTGGAGTGACGCAGAGAGATAGGATCACTAACGACGTTTCTAGAATTATAGCGGGGATAATGAAGAAGTTAGAGGACAGAGTAGACTCACGTGTTCTTGGATGGTTCGAGCACATGGTGAGGATGGACTATGGGAGGCTGGTGAAAAGTGTGATGCAAATGGAGGTAAGTGAACGTAGACCTTAGAGTCTACCGAATTTTATTTGGGCCTCATTTCCATACGAGCCACAACATGAGTCATCGCAGGCTCTCCGTAGAGCACGAAAATCGCTGATTCTGGTAGGCTCGCACTCCTCTGTGTGCGAGAAAATAACATTTCTAAAATCATAATTATTTGAACATTTCAGCATAGCTTCCATCCACGCGGATCAGGCGAGTTCCAAAACTAACATACGGTCCATGCATGCGTCAGCGCGCACAGACTTGAGAAAACTAAAATTATAAACTGATTCTTGCTTACTTACGCATCAATTAATTTACCGTAAAAAATGTCGCCTCATTAAACGGGAAGAAAGGAAGGGAAAGGAAAGTAGGAGACGGGGGCAGAGGTCCTTTGAGCTTCAAGGGATCTCAGGGGGTGCCAGAAGGACCCTTGGAGCCCCGTAGGATGCCAGGAGGGTCCAGCAAGTCCCCTGGGTTTCCTCGTCTCGTCGCCCACCAACTCGACTTGCCTCAACTGATCTCGATACACTTCTACCTGTCTCTCCCCCTCCGCGCAAGTACATCGTGGGGTGAAAGAATTTTGTAGATTATTGACATCACACACTCACGTTGTTCAAGGGGATAGGTTTAGCAGGGTGGGAGCGGGCCGAGGTGCCGAAGGGGTCCCGGAGAGTACCCTAAGTCTTCCGGGTCCCCCCGTCTGAACTTGCCTCGCCCTCTCAGCGCAAGAATCCGTGGATTGGAGAACTAACTTTTCAACTCATGCACTGCATATATACATTGTTTCAGTGGGCGGGTTTTGCAGAGTGGGAAGGGGGGGAGCATAGGTTCCCCGGGTTCCGAAGTATCCTTGGGTCCCAAAGGGTTCAACAGGATCCCAAAGAGCCCCCAAGTTCTCCGGGTCTTCAGAGTCTCTCGGTTCCCCCGAGTTTCCTGTGTCACCTCATCTCGACCGATCGCCGGCCCCGTGGACTCATCTCTACTCGCCTCGTCCCCTCCACGCACAGTGTCATGGTATGCTATGAAAGACTTTCACACTCCAAGACCAACATCAGCATCACTTCACCACTCATCACCAAAACGATAAGCTGTGCTCGGACATTTATTATGCGCCCGGGAGAGATAAATTTCTCCCACCGTAGGTTGGACTGGACTAACACTCCGCATAGTACCACCTAGGGCCCTGTGGGCGTCTAACGATCCCTAATTAAATAACAAATATAAAATTGATCACCATGAAAAAAAGACGATGAATAATAGAGCTGTTGAAAGAGAAATAATAAAATACTAGTGTTAATGATATATAACATGAATTATCATCCATCCACCTCAAGGGTAGCCCAAAGTTTGGATGGAAGGATGGTGCGAAGCAGGCGTTAGGGAGGAGAGACAAAAGTGTGGAGGTAGCGTGAGAGCGTTCAATTGATAGGCGTGAGAGGAAAATAGTTGTGAATACATGAAATTTGACGCTGCCCTGATGTACTTTCCCGTCTTGTGCGTCTCGTTGAAAAATGAGATGGACGCGTTTATCAGTGGCCGGTTGCTATGACGCAGCGCTGGTATACCAGTTAGGCTGTCGGGCCATGCGTCCGGCACTAATCTTGGACCGCACTTTCGACCGAGTGTGCAGAGAGTCCTCCCGCAAGACACTTGGATGTGTTGCGGGAGAACTTACGGTGGCTGACTTGATGTCAGCCATCGTTCTTCCTTGGGATTCGGTCTGTTGTCTGTATCTGTATAAAATGCTCAATCCATAGTAGTACTACAGAAGAGCTCTCAAATGATGATTGCATACTATGATAACTTGAAAACTGTCGGATATATTTTTTTTAGCTTTTTGGAGATTTTTCAAAAATAGATTTTAAAACTTGCAAAATTTGAAAAAAAAAACTGCAATTAATTGGACTACTCCACAAAAAAAAATTAAACCGATGCATTGTTTGTCATTGTTACTAAAGAACAGTAGATATAAAGGCGGTTCAAAAATTGATTTGAATTTTTCAAATAGTGTAATTTTTCATAAATTAGTGTTTCGAAAAAATAATTGAAATGGTCGTGATCTGCTAGGAAGCGTTGAGCCTTTTTTGGTAACATCGAATGCTTCTAAGAAGCATATCATCATTTTTATTATCATTGTGTGACGGTAGAACTGCACAAGAGCTTTTAAATGATGTATTGCTTGTCACGATTACTTCGTAAATTAAAATTCTTGGCGATTCCAAAGCGTCGACAAGGTTTTGAAAATCACGGCTTGGCCGCTCTGCGACCTGCTGACAAGATGACGTGTTTCGCACAAACACAATACGTAATTCCTACTTACCGAAAAAAAAATGAACACAAATCAGATGATTCGGAAGAAATCACAGATAATAAAAATAAGTTCTGGTGCCTATAGGGTCTTTAGGTAGCGGTCTACAAGTGCTGGCTGCTGGCAATCACGAGTCAACAAAGACAACTGGTGGGACCCACGCGTCAAGTGTGAGGACTTCTATCAACAAATGCTACCGTTGAAATATGGAATCGACAAAAATGGTTTGATATGGTCTTATGGTAGCTACCGTTACACGTTTTATTTTCCCAGTGTGGCTCATCTTACCTGTTGAAGCTACCACAAGGGGGCAGAATTGGTCACACGCTGGCAGAAATGAGCATGAGTAAGCCTTTCAACTTGCTTTCAATCAACTGGTTGGAGCTTCATATCAGGTTCGAATACTAATGAGCAGTACATCGTATGTCTGGAGTCGTGATTATGCACTGGTTGCTCCCGATCATGCTTCCTCTGAATACCATACCCGGTCAGCCTCATTTAATGAAGTTCGTGAAGAGGTGCGTGAGGTACAGGGGCGAATGAAACGCTATTATAATAAAACTTTGAGAGGCCTCGGTGAGGGTGTTGAGGGTGTGAAGACAAATTTACCGAGTGTGACGAGTCGTTAAAAAACAGTTGCCTTGAACAACAAATGTTTATATTGTTTAATACATTACTTTGCAGTGCTTCCATGATTCTAAAGCTCTGTCGTGTTTATGCCCCCTGTTCTGTTCTTCGCTCTGGCTTGCAGGTGTGATGGGCAGTCATGATGCCACCAAGGTGAGGAACCCTCTCAATGCTGTTTTTGTTAGCAGGTAATTGTACTGATCGTTGATACACAGAGGGAGAAACGAACATGCGTCGTATCACCATCAGATGTTCTACAAGCGGTTAATATCCCAAACAGGTGAAACAGTATTCCAGAAGAAACACGACTTGCAAGGCAGGACAGACAGTTTCAAAACAGCAACATTAAGGTATCCGTTCATTCAAAAAGTACCGCCAACATGAACCGATTGAAATAAGAGAATACGATTTGTTTGGACATTCTATCTGTTATTAGTTAGCTTGGCAGTGTTTCTAAATGCAGCTCTTCAACACTTTTACTATCGATACAAATATGAGTTATGACAGATTACTAAATATAATCCGCAACATGTTGGTCAGGCATCGCATGGCATCATCACCCATACAACATTACCTTTCTAACTAGAACTTACAGGACGATATCAAGTCCCATTGAAAACTTTGAGGAAAGATGAGATGCAATGTCATCCCCAGCAACTGCCTCAGTGCGACCAATTAGACCAGCAACCCAAAATGATGGTACCTTGCAGATTGGCAAACAACCTGCTGTAATATCACCACAAAGACAGCCTAGATTTGAGTGATCGGGATTTCAAGCGTGTTGGAGTGAATGAACTTTTTAGACATGCAAAATAAATTTGTGACGCGCATCTCGCATATGTGAGCCTCCATCAATGTCTCTAAACAGATTAGTCGCTCGTTAACCAATAGTATAGCTATTTTGCTGTTTGGTTAGCAATCTACATGTATAAAACCACTTTGAAGCTTGGCCAACGTTTTTACCAAGGTGCAGTGTCGCCACCTCGAACCCTGTTTCACAACCAAAAATGAAGCTTCCTTGCAGAAAAATCAACAACACTCAAGGCCACCTTGCAGCGCATTCTTTAACAGCGCACTAAATAAACTTATGTTATGTCACAATTCATACAATTTCAGGACCCCTTCGTTCATTGTCCATCATGCCACCACTTCCAAGACACTTGGTCACCGTGCAGCCGATTCCAGGGGCCATCGTCTTCTCACTTAGGCAATTTTACAGCCGGCTATGGCCTTCTCTACACCCTTGCGCGTATCCTTGGCCAAGAGGAGGTTAACCACGGCTCTGGCGAGGCAGCTGTTGAGAAAGGAGCTAGTGGCGTTGTAGACCACGCACACGCACTCCACGCCCACCAGGCCGCACTCTTCGCAAGCAGTGTTCTTGATGGTTGGGGCGCAGTTGGGGTCCATGTAGTCGTCGCCGCGCATCTCCTGTGAGGCAACGACGAGAGCCGAGCTCGACTTAAAGTCTCAAGGAAACCTTAGGTGGTAGCTGGAGTCTTTACGTTAGCACTCCGGTGCGAAAGCCGTAATAATATTGGGGCATTGCTGGCTGCACCCTTACACTAGTCAGAATAAGTCGCTACAACTGTAAGAACTACTACTTCTACTAATAATTTGTATCATTATTCTACTTCTGTCACTTAGAATCAAACTCAGGTCATCGAGGATTGCTGTGACAGAATTTGACGTTTGACTCGATTGCCCGGGCTCAATCCCACGTTAGAGAAATCACAGGATAAACCTTTTAATTGATCTCCAGTGAGTGTTTCAAAATCAACACTAATAGATGGTGAACTTTCAGAGCACTTATAATTACGCAGAACCCCATGCAGTTACGCCGTTGAATAACAATTTTTTTTTTTTCGTTATTTACGTACTGTTAACGTGAAAATGTCAATAGCTAAGTAAAAATGTGACGGCATCCGGCAACTGTTTAATATGAACAACATGTTTGAGCGCACCACGTTTTATTGGTCTCGGCTGAAAGCAATTGACAAATGGCCAACAGATAATCAAGTTGTGAAATTCTCAAAGATCTGAGACATACAAATGAAATCGATTCCCACTGCGTCAGTTGGTACAATCCAGATGCCACAGTTTTTGTTATCAAACATAGTGGATGACAAACGAATACACGTATTTCCTTAGAGACAGCTTTTCCAATTCCAAACAGTCGCCAGATGGAAGGATTCTCACAGTCTTGCAATTACAGGGCCAAGCCCACAACATACGTTCACGTGTTCCATATATTTTTTGGAAACAGTATGATGACAGGTCGACAAATTACAGAAATATCAGAATACACAGACAATAGGAAGTAAAAGAATTATGCAACAGAGATGACAGAATTCGAGGTAAACTTCATTCTTTGGCCACGTGAAGAGAAAAACTTTGGAGGTATGTTAGGGAAATGAAGTTTACCTGTAACAACAACAAGCTACGTGCTACAACTACAACATATGGTGACTTGTACTCACGAGTCTCATGATGTGCGCGGCGTCTCTGACGAGCCCGTCGAGCCGTACCGCGTGAGGAAAGCGCAGCTCGGGGTTACGCTGTAAGATGGTGGCGATGATACGCAACAGCTGATCGGGAGAAGGGGTAAAACAGGGTAAGAAAATTGACAACAATCAATTTCACTCGCAAGCACTATCACATACATCTTAAGTGAAATCATCATCCTGACACTGAACATTCAGTTAGATTCCTTTCATAATAATTTTCCCGAAGATTGGAATCCATGTTCTTGATCGATTGGGTTCTATGATCAAATGGTATCAAAACAGCTCAGGGCTGTAAAACAAAAGCACACCTTCAATTCAGGATGGGTCACCGTGGCTTGTATCTATGAAGCTGAACTGCCAGTCTCACCTCAGCCATGACCTGACTGTACTCGGGCTCCAGCACGGCTGCCAGCAGCTCCTGCACTAAGCGTGCAAACGACATCTCGGTGGGGGAGAGTTCGCTGAGGGTGGGCTGCTGTGGCAGGCAGCGGTCCAGCAGGAACAGACCACCGGGTGTCTTTTGAAGGATTAACCACACCTGAAATACAAAGGTTCTACATGGCAACATCATGTACTATGAACAGGTTCTTTTTCACAATGTCACCGAGACAGAAAGGATGATCATGCTGTAACATATGGTAAACTATTAAAATAAACTATACTATTAACAGTCCACGTAGAGTTGTGGCACACGAGCACGAAGCACATTGGTTTTCATACAGACGCTAAGCCAAGAGTATTTCAGGACCCAAATAAATCAAGTTCGATTGATTAAATTATCAATGTCAATTAATTAATTGGGGTCAATTGGGCCCGGAAATTATGACGCATCAGAGGTAACAAAGAAAAAGCTGTCGGGCCTTGCTGCTGACACTGATCTGTGACCCTACTCCATACTCGAAGTGTCAAGACCTTTCTCCGCCAAAAAGCTCAGTTTCAGTATGCGTGTGAGTTCATGTGAGGAACGTGAGCGCGTCTTTCTGCCGGCCTCCCCCTTCTGAGAAATTCGGCCTTGCGTCTGTATTTGTATCAATTTATTAATTGGGAACTATTAATCAAAGTTACTATTTCACATGATAATCAAGAAAAATACTTGTACTAAAGATCCACCCTCTAGCCCAGTCAATTCACAGACCTTATCGTAGAAGTTGGTGGGAGTCCTGCCCAGACATCCATGAATGAAGCGTATCTGCTTGGGCATGAGAGTTTTAATTTGGTTGGCGGAGTGCTCCATAGAGAGCACCGCAACCAGCAGCCGGGACACTTCATTGGGAGACAGTGCCTCCAGAATCCCACTCTTCTCCAACACAGTGCGGTGGTAGTACTCCATGGCACGTACCAACCAGCTAAGGGATGGAAAAATTGAAAATTGTAAAAATGATTAAAAAACATTGGTGGCAGCATAAGATAATCACCGACAAAGATTAGTTGCTCTGCTACACTGTCACGCGTGATGTGGATGTAACGTTGACAAAGTTATCAGGTTAAATCAAGGTTTTTCTATTTCAACACGACATCATCGGCGATTAGGTGTCACCATTTGTTAGTTTATGATCTACCATCGGCAGCTATTCTAAGTGCTCCAACGTTGTTATTACTTCAATCCAAGACTGAACGCAATAAGAACAAATCGTAAACGGCAAGATTAGATTAGACTGATGAGGCTTCCTAGCGCGCATGAGTCAGCATCTTTCTACCGCCGAACGTCTAACTAGCAACTAGATTAGATTTCATCTAAGAGTGACGAGGCTTTCTAGTGCGCTGGAGCCAGCGTCTTTCTGGCGCCGAACATAAAACCAGCAAACAGTGCGTCATGAAATAATGTAAATTTTCTGTCTTAATATGTTCGTGTTAGGTTTATTACTTCGTAAATTCGATGTCCTTTAAGCCAGGGTCGGCAAAAACCCAGCACATGTATGTTTCACGTTTTTTTCTTGGTTTTACTGGGTTTCATTGGGCAAATTAATTATATTTCAGTAACACATACATGAATACTGAATACACACCTGTTGATGTATGAATCCATGTTATTTAATTTATTTGGTCCATCAACAAAATCTATAGCTTACTCTGATATCCCTATAAAAGTGTTGTAAATTGAACAGTCTAAGGCATTTTGTTACAACGTACAGGTTAGTACAGGTTTGTCCGGTGAAGCCACAGGCGTACTAAGCACATCAATGATTGCATCAGTCTTGTACCAGACACAAACAAAGTGACAAATGCAGTTGTGAAGTTGCAGACAAAATAAAAGTTAATGCTAAAATTACCAGCAGTGGTACATGTATTTTGATTTGTTATTTGAATGTCATGACCTATAACCATTAACTAATGATACCAATTCCTTTTGCTTAATGTTTAGGTATTTTTCTTCTTCAACTGCTGTTAAAAACTTATAGTTCTTCTAATTGAAAAACAACTCTGTTTTATAATGCCATTCGGAGGTGGCAGACACAAGTGTACTGAGTGGATTGAAGTCAGTGGAGTTGTAGATGATAAAAGCAAAGTCAGCGGTAACTATTGCAATTTATTGATTAGTTCCAAACTTGAGAGAGTCGAAGCACATTTGAATAAATGTCAAAAGAGACAAGTAGATGATCATGAGCTTGAAGGGGACTGTGAAATACTTGTAATACCCCAAGTGGATGGTGAATCTAATCTGGACACTCGAGCTTTCACTGGATGCAGCACAAACATAGCTAGCACAACTCGTGAATCGCCTTGCAGGGAGTTATTTGCAATAAGTTTTAGTGTTTTATAAATATGTTCTTCATCAGCCTCATCTGCATTAGGAACCAGTAATGAGCTGTTGCATTCGCAGTCATTCACTTTATTTTGCATATGTTTATCAATTAAAACTTTTAAACTTTAGTTATTGATCTATAACACCGAACATAAGACATTTATAGTTTCAATTAAACATTGGATAGTAGCATCACTTGCAAAAGTTCTGCTACAGATGTTATCAACAAAATGTTTCGTTTTCTAATTTTTCATTTTATGACTAGTTGAGTTAGTTAAATTTGAGATTAATCAGTTGAAAGCCCTGTTTCTTTCGCATTTATGAAACAATTTGTGCATAAATGTGTTCTGATGCATTGCATGACTTTACTTGACCTTTGTTTCGCTTAGTGCTTAATATTAGTGAAACGGATGTCCGAAGTATTAAGAAAAATGGAAAATCCTAACAAAACCCCCTTCAGGGTGTTTTTTTATAGGTGGGTTTAACTGGGCGAGTTTTTCTGGGAGGGTCTATCTGGATTGCCAACCCTGCTTTAAGCGGCGAACGGGTGCCACAGGAGGTGCAGGAACTCCTAAGGTTTTGAGGCCATATGGTCCCAGCACTCCTCGGGTGGCAGTACAGAGGATTAACAAACTACCTACTCTGATTCAGAGCCTCACTTTTCGCAGAAGTCCTTAAGGTGCCGTGGCTATGCGCCCGAACACCTGCTGAGGGATAAGATGAAGAGACAGAAAACGTGGATGTTATGCATGAGATCTACACTAGGTGTAGGGAATTTCTCGCAAGAGAAAAGCGAGAATGGAATGAAGAAAAAGGTTGCATGAAAGAAAGAGGGCAGATTGGCTGTTATTAGTTACCGGAAAGGAGAATAGTCAAGACCGGTGCGTGTGCGCGAGGATGGTCAACTATTGAAGCATAAGTCCGCAGTCATTGTTGCAAACCACCCAATAATTTATTTCCATATCGTTTTGTGATACTTTTTCACCATTATATCTTACACGGAGTTTGAGATAAGCTGAAGGAAATTTGAACTTAACATAAGATGCACAAGAGGTATATAAAAGTTAATTTAAGAATGGAAAGAAAAGGAGAGATAGTGAAGGGCGAAGAAGCGGTGAGTCAGAAAGGAAATAAAGGTATAACGCCACTTCGCCCCGCCCTCCTTAGTGCGGCCCGTGAACCGTAGCGATGCCTAAGGGGGTCGTGGCTGCCATGCACTGACTTACGCGACCCTGATGTTGAGTATTCCCTGGAAGAGGTGCGGGTGGGCACCCATGAGCTTGCCGCAGTAGAGCATCACCTCCTGCTGCAGCACTGCCTGGACCATCTTTTCGGGCTGAACAGGCAGGGATGGCATCAGAAACATGAATCTTCAGGACAAAGCCAATTACCTGACGTCACAACTGACAAGGAACACAATCAAGATACATTAGCGCAACACCCTAACTGAGATTAGTCAGTTGGGGCAGCGTAAGGCCTCTTACCACAGCTTTAGCTGGACCAATAGCTCTAATCTAATCTATTGTTCAAACAATTAGCCTCAATTTCTGGGACACCACTCTTCAAAAGATTCAACTTTGCTGTGCCACAGTGAAACAAATAGAGCCACTGGCCGTCACGTTTTGAGGATGGTCTCGTAGCGCACTGAAATAAAAGTCTTTTTGCGTTGGAACATGAGAAGACATATGAAACGAGGATGCTAAGCAGGAGGTGTTTACCTAGACATGAAACCCAATGTACGACGAGAGGAGCGACTAGAAAATTCGAAAAGCTAATTACTTTTGATTGAAGATCTTCATATACAATCTTCGAGCCCATTTTTTCAAATACAGTTTGGAACCAATGGAAAATATTTTTGCTTTCCAGTAATAGGACTAGAGAACCCTTTTCAGGCGGAACTAGAAAATTCGAAAAACTAATTACTTTCGATTGAAATCTTTCTTCGTACACAATCTTTGAGCCCATTAATTCTATTAAAGCTTGGAAGCAATAAAAAATATACTACGCTCTTCAGTAATAGGACTTGAGAACCCTTTTCCTACTTTGAGATCCTTGGTGTAGAAGAGGTCATGCACTTCGGAAGGCTGGACGGGCTTGTCCAACACCACGGCTGTAGGGCCAGACCCAAGGGTAACCTTTGGAGAGACACACCAACAAGGAAATTACAATTTATCCAAATGGCTCCTTATAGAGATAACTGTCGTTGAAGTCGCATCTTGACAATAGCTAGCCTAGTTAATCTGGTCTAAGCAATTCAAGGAACAGCCAATCACGAAACTAGACTAGGTTAGAGTGACGAGGCTTCCTAGCCCGTCGAAATCAGCGTCTTTCTGACGCCGAACGTCAAACTTGCCAGCAACTAGTGTTGCATCAAGCTATAGACAAATATTAGATTAGTGATTGAATTTAGAACAGCGTACAGTCAATGTCCTATACGCTGGTAATGTTAAAGGTATGCACGGGTGCCACAGAAGCTCCTAAGGTGCTGAGGTTGAATCCCCGCAGTAAATGCTTTCGAGCCCGCTTGTCTCGAAGAGGGTTCCAAAAGTCATAAATTAGGTAATTAAGAGATCATCACCAACATCTTCCACAAGGATCTGATCAATCAACCCACCAACCTACAAATCACTCTAGTCAACCCAGCCACTATTCGATTGGTCTGTCCACCTGCTTCCCGTAGACGAGCACGGTGGTGATATAAGGTGAGATGGACTCGACTTCCTTGGAGAGGAGCGCCGTGCAGGTCCTCACGACGCACCACAGCCGCAGGGACGAGGCGCTGCTCAGCACCGATGAAATACGGTCGGACACTGGACACGGAACACGAGACCCGTTAAATGGAGTTGGAGCTATGACGCTTATTCACAGGAGCACCTACAAAGCTCCAACAGCTCCCATAAGGTGAAGGGAGGAATTTTCGCGGGCATTGAAGTTCCGATCGCACGGGGCAGGTATTGCTGGAACACAACTGCTTGCATTCAGAACGTACTGCACTGGAATCTAGCCCTCGAATGCTCTGACTTATAGTAACAAACTTCTTACCAAATTAATGTTTGGATCTAACATTACACGGCCAAAAAAACTGGTCACTCACACCTGATCTTAACCAGTATCGACGGATGTAATGCACAGGATTCTTAGTATTAACCGAAAGAATATCAACCCGCTGACTGCAAGCAAATGTCACTGCCATCAAATACGATCATTGAATTGTCGCAGCCCTTAAGCCTAAAGACGTGTCACTTGCACTAGACTATATTTACAGGGATTTCTAGCGCGTTAAAATCAACGTCTTTCTGGCACCGACAATGTACTTCGTATTGACAAAGTATAATGTCGGGTTCCGATAATGGAAGTAGCTATGGTACCCCAACGAGTGTCTTTCGCAATCACGTCTCCTTTTGGTGTCAAGAGGATTAAATCAAGCGGCCTTACCCGAATGTCCGTCGATGCAGCACTGAAGCCCCTCTCTGACGAGGATCATGCCGAGCAGCTGCGTCTGCCCGTAGAGAGAGGTGGGCGGCAACAGGCGCAGTGTGTGGACGAGAGTGGCCGTGTCGCTGTGCTCCAGGTGCTGTCAGGACACGCAACACAGCACTGTAACGTCACACTTGCAGTCATGAAGCGGGGAGGGTGGGGGTGGTGCCTAGACCTCTCCCCACGCCCAAAAAACGAGGGGTGTGTTAGCAATTTTCAAAAACCCAACGAACAGCTCACTGATACCAGTACTGAAGCTAGCACGACATTCACACGGTCACCGCAGTGTAAGATTGATTGATTTGAGCCTCATTTCCACCAGAGCCTCAACGTGAGTCATAATAGGCTCCCCCGTAGGGCTCGATGATCATTGATTCCAGTAGGCTCGCACGCCTAGGTGTGCGAGGAAAAAACAAAACGACGCTTTTAACGTTAGAAAGGAAGTGAAAATTTTAGCAATGTCAGACGCACACTGGTGCGCGAAAGAAAAAATGCTTACTCGAAACGGACCTCCGCTTCCAACCCTTTTGAACTTAAAGAGTATATGTACGCACCCTAGTGCGTACAGGTAGTATCGTCAAGATTAGCACAAGGTCAGTGGCCACACGGGCAAATTCAGCTCCGACAGCAACGCAACACAATATTTACAGCTACCCGGTTTAGTTGTATAAATACAATTCATTCATTTAGGTAAGATAAAGACTCAGATGAACCGAAACGAATCCCCGCCTCCAACCCCTCAGAAATTCATGTAAATGTCCATACGCCAGTGCGCACAGATAGTACCGTCGAAATTGGTACAAGGTTCACGGCTACTCGGACTAAGTCAGCTCCGACAGCTACGCAACATAATATTTACAGCTACACAATCCAGTTGTTTTGGTACAATATATCAACTCAGGAAAGATAAAGACTCAGATGAAACGAAACGAATCCTTGCCTCAAACCTCTCAGACCCTCATGATTAACATGTCCACACGCCAATACGCACAGATAGTATCGTCAAAATTGATACAGGTTCACAGCCACACGGACAAAGCCAGCTCCGACAGCAACGCAACACAATGTTTCCAGCTACGCGGTCTATTTGATTTCAAGTACAATTTATTTAGTCAGGCAAGATAAAGACTCAGACAAAACGAATCCCCGCCTCCAACCACTCAGAACTCCAAGAATTGGTACAAGGTCTATGGCTTCACGGATTAGATTGACTCCAACCGCAACGCGTCACAAGCTTTTACAGCTGCGCAGTCCAGGTCAACCCCAGAAACTGCATATGGTCCGTGCACGCGCAGCGAGCACAGATTGAAGAAAAAATACCCACTCACAAAATCACCAACACGAACTCCCGCACAAATACTCCAGCGTTATAATATTGTGAATCGCGAACAAGAAAGTAAGAGCAGGTTCGTCATGGGCAGAAAAACTGCTCAG
>SDVV010011954.1:0-13314 GCA_016164225.1 Gammarus roeselii
CACGCACGCACACGCGCGCACGCACACGCGCGCACGCACGCGCGCACGCATTTCTTCTTTCAGGAGGTTTATTACTGCCAAGTTGTGCTCTTTTTTGCATGCAACCCTTTCCTGCGACTCCTCAATCTTATTTCCATTCTTGCTGTTCTCTTATGTAGGATTCTCTATACTGATCATAGACTTCCGGCATAAGATCCCCGTTTCCTGTTTCTTCTTCATCTTCCCCTTCAGCAGGTGTTGGGGCATTGCCCATTTCACCTTAAGGGCGAATGCCAATCCTCATGTCTCTGAAGCATAGTAGATGGAGCATTGATCCTCCTTGCTGCCACCTGGGGAGTACTGGGACCATATGGCCTCGGCACTTTGGGAGTCCCTGTACCTCCTCTGTGGTGTTGAGCGATTTTATTCCTAGTCTCGTAGTGATTTTTTTTTTATGGGTGTTGGGCAGTATTGTTCATAACCTCTTTCAGTAGCCTATCTCAAATGAACATGGTCTGGATCTGGAAATTTCAGATTTTCAATTCATCTGAGCCCCTACATTTGTCTTTTCTCTTTGATACTCTGGATATTTGGAATATCCGGACACTCCAACATAACTACAGATACAGACACCAGGCCGCATCCCTCAGAAAGGGGGGGTGGCCGAAGGCAAGGTGCACTCCACACCCTCATACGCTCACACAACTTAGCCCTTTTGTGCTAAAAGGTCGGCCGGTAACCCCGCAACATCCACTCTGGGTCACGAATGCGGTCCGAGGATCCGTTGTCAGCCGCAGGGCACGACAGTTTTCACCGGCTTACCCCCGCCGCGTCATGATCGCCGCCCCCCCCCCCCACCCACGACCATCCCAACAACGTGATGCCAAGGGAGGGAAAGCGCGTCAAAGCAGCGTCAAAATCAACCTTTCACAATCTTTCTCCACTCCCGCCTGTTCATTGCACGCTCTCTTGCTACTCTCACATTCATGTCTCTCCTTCTTTAAGCCTGCTTCACACCATCCATTCACCCAAACTTCGGACTACCTCTAGTCCTGCGACCACATATCTCCGCCTTCATCACCCTTTCTACCAATCTCCCTTCATCCATCCTCTCCATGTACCCGAACCATCTCAGAATACGCGAATCTACTCTGTCCTCTAACCCCTGGCGAAAACGGGGGGTCCAGCGATGGCAGGAACAAGCCCAATACGAGAGGAGTCAGAAACTCCTCCCAAGTGATAACGACCAGGATTCCTACAGCCAAGAACGCAAGGCTCTCCAAACGGATAACGCAATCTTGGCCAAAGACGACCGAACTAATGACTGCTTCACAAAACTATCCTGAAACGTGAACGAAATGCAAAAAAACGACAGATCTTCCCGAGCAAGGAACGGAAAATCTCAGCGCTGCCTTCAGCACAAGCGACGAATGCCTATCAAGATGCGAGAGTCTTTTCGATACTAAAGCTCTTCAGATTGACGAACTCTTCAAGAATCGACAGACCAGGGGAGCCGCTACCAAGGCATGTACTATCGGTTACAAAGATAAGCTTATTTTTAATTTCGCGTTTTGTTTGCGACAGACCTGCACCGAGATTGCATGTTTTATAGTATGTATTTACACATGGACATATCCTCCAAACGTTTGGCTGCAAACATACAACCATAAAAACTTTCTTAACTACATACAATTTGATTAAAATAAGGTTTAAATAAAACGCGAAAGTAAAAATATGGTCTTTATCTTTGTAACGAATAGTACCTCCACCTGCGATGACAACCACAACGACTCTCCAACCCAAACCGCTATAACAGAGTAGATTTTTTTTTTAAGAAAAACATTGATATGATCAGCACAACCTGTTCAACGACGACCCTATCTTTCCTGAACACTTGAAAATCACCTTCAATGTCAAGGACAGACTGGACATCTCTAGACGTCTGTCCATACACGTGATGAACTGGGCTCTATTATTGGCCATCCAGTTATAAACATCACCACCAGCGACCATGAAAGCTTTACCATTAAAGTAGACACAATACTTTGAAGCAACATTATACTCTCCAAGACCAGATACCAAAAGTCACGCACACTCATACCACATCTAACCTACACCATGAGTTCAGGCTTGATTTACATCGAGAATCTCCCGTAGGAGCAAGATGAGTTCATCACCGGACTCGTACAATACGAGGAATGTGTGTGGACAAAGCTAAAAACGCTGATTCATAACACAAAAATTAAATACACCACATCACTCCTTAAATTCAACTTTCCTGCCCCACCAAAATACATAGCTATACTTTTTGACACTAACCATGGTTAACCCCTTTCCGAATACGGATACACAAGGAGAGATTGTCATGGAAGATAAAGATGCTCACACTGCTCTCACGACGACCAAGACAGACAAATTGATGCCCAGTCATGCATATCCGAAGTATCCCACTGCTCCAACTTCAAAGTAAATGGGCACCACACAGAACAAAGACTGCTCCCAAGGTCAAAAATAATGAGATATATTTTGTAAATTTTGGAAAACCACAAGGTTGGCCGACGAGAGAAGTTAGCCTCGTTGCATTCTCCCCAGGTTGACAACCTGACCCTCCCACTCAGGAGAAAAGATCGGCACCACTCCCTCATAACGCTCATCGACAATGGTGCAACCAAATCTGCTCTGTCAACGAATTCATTTATTATGATTAATTCACTCGCACGAACAACTATGAGTAAACCGGAAAACGTCTGCTGACAAGGATTGAAATATCTGGCGCACGTCATAATAATCAAACAAAGTAAGGCTATACACAAAATTACCCACATAGATGAACACTAAGTAACAGTTGAGCCTCATCCGTTCTTCTATGCTATCAAACGAATCATATACAGTTCTGCGACACCCCTACAACTGTCCTGAGCACTTTAGCAGCTGGTCTAGCAAAAAAAACGGAATTACTGAGGGTTCTCCAGCAACGTGGATCAAATCACGAAAATCTCTCAATCCAGAGCTGGTCAAATTACCTTCCCAAGAACCCACGCACCGAAATTCATAGTAATCCCGGGAGAAACGGGAAAAACTTGAACTTACTCTATGGCAACATGCAGTGCGATGTGCAATAAACGCCTTGAGTATGGCTAGATCATCAAACACTCCAAGCCGAACACATGTCAACTTTGTAAGAGGCGTCTTGGTAAACATGATATAAAGGACTGTGAAGCCTCCCAACCTACGTGCTACCACTGCTCATACCTCCATAAGGTAGGTGCCTCCGACTGCCAAAAGTACATGGATCAAAAGAATTGAAAGTCATACTAACGACCACAAAAGCACGCCAAAAGAAACTATTAATATCTGGCTTGACGAAACCCAACACTTCCCAACTATGCCAAAGTAGTTGAATCTACAATGAAATCCAACCCGTCAGACGAAACCCATACATCGTCAATACAGCCTAGTAACAAGACACAAGACCTCAGTCCCTCCTCCCTAATAGCAACCGCTCCCGCAATTGAAGAGAGTGGCCCTAGTGATGACCCCACCCACCAGTGCCGCCGCCACGGATACTGCCACTTGAGTCGGCCACGCAGCGAGATCCATTAATGCCAAAGCGAAGAGACGCCGACATCTCCGATGACAATCTCGAGGTATTAGATGCCCACCCGCAGCAAAGCAAAATAATTAGCAATAGCCGACAAACGACAGCTCGTCGTGTTCAGTACGTAGATCGAGTTTTATCTGTCATTAACTTAACCTAGGCTTCATCCAACGATATCTAAATGAAAGATCCAAGAATCAGTTCTTATGCCCAACACCAGAACACCTCATCAGCGAGAACGATCATCGCCTGCGTGAGGACCGCGTTCGAAATGAGCAACAACACAATACTTCTGTGGAACTGCCATGGACTTGAGGACATGAAAGACTAATTACTATAACTAATCTGCACCCATAAACCATTGGTGACAGGGTCACCAAGAGTTTAAACTCCGAGAGACTGCTACTAAAATCCCCGATATGTCGTACATCGCCGCGATTGCCAAAATAATGTGACTGCCCACTGTGGAGTGGCAGTCATGATCCACCAAAGTGTACCTCACCACCTCCTTCCCTTGAGAATAGAACTCCAAGCTATCGCTGTAAAGTTACGCGTTTGAAGACCTATAACAGTGGTATGTATCTATTCGTCACGCAGTCACGATCTCTCGGAAGCATTGATAACCGAATTGTTAAACCAATTGCCCTCTCCCGTAATCCTCCTTGGAGACTTCAACAGCCACCACGAAATCTGGGAATGCATGCGGACAGACCCCAGAGAAGTGATCATGGCCAACACCATTGACTCTCACAACTTGATTCTTCTCAATGATGGGCTACCTACTCGAATCATCCTCGAAATGAAACCGCCATCGACTTAGCCATATACTCCCTCACACTGGCTTCCCAACTTGTTCGGGGAGTCTTGCCTTCAGCACTCGACAGTGACCATAACTGACCATTGTTACGATTGATTAAAGCTATTAAGGTCGTTAAACAAACATGGTACATCTCAAAGGAGCTTGATTAATAATTTTGAAACTGTGACAATTATCCAATGAACATAGTACATCTCTTAGGAGCTTGATTAATAATTTTGAAACAGTGACAATTATCCAATGAACATGGTACATCTCAAAAGAGCTTGATTAATAATTGTGAAACTGTGACAATTATTCAACAAACATTGTACGTCACAAAGGAGCTTGATTAATTATTGTGAAACTGACAATTACGGAATAACGAGAAATTGTGGTTTTGCCGATAATAATGGTAGCCTATAAATCGTAGGCTGATAATCGTCAGCGAGTAAAAAAATAAAGAAAATAAGGTACGTTCCACCCACCCTGTAAGAGAAAAGATCACACAAAATTGTAGAACACAAAGGCAATTTTGATATGGTGAGCATATTATTATACGGAGATATCGAGAATAAACCAATGAAATATATATTTGACACACTAGTATAACAGCAGACGAAATCGCTCTTCTAAATGGGGCTCGCCTCCCGTCTTGCGCTCCGCTTATGAAGTGAGGTCTTAATTCGCAAGATGAACTTAAATGACCGAAAACCTCGCAAATAGGGTGTGCCTTGCATCATGTGTGAGAATAGAAATCTTCAATGAGGGAACAGCTCTACAGTGTGCTCACCTCTGAGGAACGCGTCCCCTTGGGTGATTTTAGCCGTTATTCAGAATCATATCCTCCGCCTCACATTCCTTGAATATCTGTGTGCTAGGACCCCTCGAGATAGTTGCGAGTAATTATATGGCCCGGTCCTCAATCGAATACCATACGTAGGTATGCTGACCCTTGACAACATTCCTGGGTTCGCCACAGAACACTTTCGATCGTCCTGAGAATATATATAAAACAGGTTTTGTATTAAGTAATCTAAACAAGGGCTGGTAGACCTACACACGGTCTCGCACAGTAAGAAAGTCAAGCTTTACGAATTATAACGGGAGTGGTCAAAAGACGTACAGTCTGGGGATTGAATGAAGCGTAAAAACGGAGTGTTATACCACCATAGCCCACTCATCATTTCACTCCTCACCAACCAACCTAACACTCCTGCTGCACAGGAACTTCGATTCAACTACCGCAAGCTTGCTGGAAGGGATATTCAGCACATATTGCTTGGCACGATATGAATGGCATCCATATCATCCAGCTATACGATAAATTTCAAAGAGCAGCTACCGCATGCATCACCCAGTAGTATTCACCTTCAATGTTTCCCCAAAAAAGTGGTGGGGCCTGACGGGGCATTAAGAGGAAAAGGCTTGAAAGGCTGTACCGTGCCTTCCGTCGCCACGGTTCACTAGTGAAAAGCATCTGCCGTATTTTGCAAGCTTAATTTGAACAAGAAACTGGACCCGATTAGCCAACACCTATTAACTCAAACACCCCCCTTACCCAAGTCTGGAAAAAACTCAGACGCATTCAGGGACGCCCCTAGCCGCAGGCACCATTTATTCTTCCTAGGCGGAGATAGCGGACAAACTAGCACAGATTTTCAGCCGGTTATTGCAATCAACAAATTACACAGCTGCTTTTCAATAGGAAACAAACTGTACAGGAAGTGAACATATCGACTTTACTTCCATAAACTAAGAATTCTACAACAAACCATTCTCTAGCCATAAACTCTAGTATGGTATAGACCACACTTGCGAAACCACACCTGGGCCGGACCGGGTGCACATCAATATGAGCAAACATCTCCCTGAAAGTGCCCCTGAAACCCTATTGAAAGCGTTGAACATGGTGTATTCAAACTCATTTTTTCTTGATGAGTGGCGGGAATCTGTGATCATCTTGATACTCAGATACAGACACTAGGCCGTATCTCCTAGAAAATGGGTTGGCCGACGGCAAAAGGCACCTCCCACCCTCAAATGCTTACACTCACACAACTTAGCCCGTTTGTGCTAATGGGTCCGGCCGGTAACCCCGCAACATACACTCTGGGTCACGAGTGCAGTCCGAGGATCCGTTGTCAGCAGCAGGGCTCGACAGTTTTCACTGTTTAACCCTCGCCGCGTCATATGGCCGAACCCCCCCACCAACGACCATCCCGACAACGGGACAACGGGATGCCAAGGGCGATAAAGCACATCAGAGCAGCGTGAAAATCAACCATCCACAACCATTCTCCACTCACGCCTGTTCATTGCACGCTCTCTCGCCAATTCCACATTTATGTCTCTCCTTCCTAATGCCTGCTTCACACCATCCATCCACCAAAACTTCGGTCTACCTCTATGCCTGCGACCACTCGCCTCCACATCCATCACCCTTTTCACCAATCTCCCTTCATCCATCCTCTCCATGTGCCCGAACCATCTCGGAACACGCGAATCCACTCTGTCCTCCAACTTCTTCACCATCCCTGTTCTGATTCGAACCACGTCGTTGGTGATCCGGTCTCTCAGCGTTACTCCAGCCATGCTCCTCAAACATTTCATCTCTAAAACATTCAACCTTCTTCTCTCCTCTGCTCTCACCCCTCAAGTCTCAGCTCCGATGAGCACAGTTGGGACAACAACACCCTCATACAGCCCTCTCTTTTTGACTCCATCCCCAACGTCCTGCAGCTCATTACTCTCTTCAACACTTCACACCCCTCCTTCACTCGCGCTTTCACTTCAGTTTCCTTCCACTAGTTCAGTTATCTCCACATGGGAGCCCAGATACTTGAAACACCGAACTTCCTCAAAGAGCTCTCCATTTAAGGGGACACTAATTTTGCTCGCATCGACAGTCCTCGAGCATCTCATCACTTTACTCTTACCCACGTTGACTCGAAGCTTTCTCCACTCACACACTCTACCGAACTCAGACACAAGCCTACATAGCTTCTCCTCTGAGAAGCTCAACTGCGAACTGCGCTCATTCACTTCAAACAGTTCCAAGTCACGACCCAGCACACTCGCGTTCACCTCCCTGACCACTCCGTCCATATAGAGGTTGAACAGCCAGGGAGACTTCACGCAGCCTCGTCTCAGTCCCACTTCCACTGTTAACCAGCCACCCACCTCGCTTCCCACTCTGACACATGCTGGGCTGCCAACATAGAAACTCCGCACCGCTTATAACAGATTTCTGCCCACTCCATACAAACGCAACACCCTCCACAGCGATTTGCTATCAATCTTGTAGTATGCCTTCTCCAGATCCATGAAGGCCCAGAACACATCCTTTCCTTTGGCAAGGTACTTTTCACAGACCTGTCCCACTGCAAAAATTTGATCGGCACACCCTCTACCACTCCTAAAGCCACACTGTTCCTCTCCAATTACGCAGTCCGTACAGTCTCTAATCCTTTTGATCAGCACTCTCCCGTACAACTTAATAACCACACATAAGACAGATACCTCTTGAGTTGCAGCATTCATTTTTATCTTCTTTGCTATTATATAGCGTAACAATGCAGACACTGCGCCACCCAATCGGTACCACGCCTGCCACGAACACAAGTTCAGTAACCTCACCAACTATTCGACAATCGTTACTCCACCCTTCTTCAGGCACTCAGTTGCAACGCCAACCAGACCAGGGGCTTCCCCTGCTTTTATCACCTCCACCGCCTCCTGCATCTCTTCCCTAGTAATGTCTGCCACAAGTCTTTCTCACAAAACTGGCATCCGAGCACCACCACCCACAGCAACAATGTCAGCCTCTCTGTCATCCTCGACATTCAACAACTCATCAAAATACTCGGCTCACCTCTTCCGTACATCACCACTTTCGAACTACGACTGGTCGTTTTCATCTTTCACCACGTCCTCCTTTCCGGTCTCTCCCTTTCTCGCCCTCTTCACCTCTTTCCAGAACATCTTCTTTTTCTCCTCAAAATTCTTGCACAGCCGTCTGCCCCACCTGGCATCAGCGTCCCTTTTGGCTCTCCTCACCACCCGCTTCACCTCGTTTCTCCTCTCTTTGTAGCTTACATAAGCCACCCCCGACTTCACCTGCAACCACTCCTCAAACGCTCCTCTTTTCCGTGCCACAGCCAATTTAATCACCTCGTTTCACCATTCGCAACCTTTCCTTCTGCACCCGCTCACACGGCGCGCTCTACACACATTCTTCGCATATCTCAGCACCGCATCTCTTAACGTCTCCCATTTTTCCTCCATATCTCACAGGTCCTGTCCTCTCACATTGTCATATTCATCTCTCAACGCCTGTTGGAACTCCTCAGCTCTGCTTCTCACATTCAGTTCACTCAATTTCACTACTTTTCTTCCTCCTCCCACTCTTTTGATGTCCTTCCACCTCGGCTCCACTCTTAATCTGCCTTCCACCAGCAGATGAGTCAGACACTCCTCCACCCTCCTCTCTCAACAACCGCACGTCCTGAAGCCTCCCCACCACTCTCCTCGATATTAGCACAAAATCCATCAACGCTCTCTCCACCACTGCACCACATGCCATCCTTATCCATGTGTACTTGTGGATATCTCGTTTCTTGAACAAACTGTTCCCGACCACCAACTCCTGCTCCATACACAGACCTATAAGGTTTTCTCCGCTGTCATTTCTACCGGGAACGCCATACCTTCCTGTCACATTTTCCACCACTGCATCTCCAACTTTCGCATTAAGGTCACCCAGTACAACTACATCGAATTGACCTCCAAAACTCTCAATACACTCACTCAGGTCAGTCCAGAATTGCTCCTTCTCCTCTTCATTCCTCTCACTACCTGGACCATATTCACTCACAAATACCCATATTTCTATGCCTAAGTTAACTTTCACCCACATCAATCTTGAGGACATCTCCTTCCACTCGGTAACGCTTCTAGTTAACCGATCACTCAATATCAAAGACACACCTTCTCGTCACAGCTTTGAACTTGATTGCTGTTCCTTTCCAGCTGATTTGAGAGCTATTGAAGTGACGTCTTCCCTTCACTGAGTCAGACAGGCATCTAAAACCTGAAAAAATGTAGCTGTATGTATAAACTTGGTGCAGCATTATTTGCCGGTTTGACGTTGGGCGTCAGAAGGACTCTGACTCCTACGTGCTAGAAAGCCTCGTCACTTCAATCTAATCTTGTATCGGACCCTTTCATGCTGAGTTTTTCTCTAGCTCTCTTCATTTTTTTTTTCTCCAATCCTATTAGCTACCTGAGTGCAAGCCCCTTTGGGATTCTCGTTTGCTATTTCATCCCCAATTTTTTCTGTGCACAAGGTCTCTCAAATGTGCTACTAACGCAATCTGTGAACTTATACTTGCAGGCCATTATTCCTTGGGCGTAATGACTTTGAACAAGTTCTTCGGGAGGCGTTCCCGCAGCTGAGAACGCGGCTGCTCACTCGGCGGCAGTGGAGCCTCATCAGGAGGATCATGGGCAAGCCCCGGCGCTGTTCACAGGTACTGGACGTCAGTTAGCCTCTTCAGGCGAATAATGGGGCAGTCCTGACGCTGCTCGCTGGTACTGGAAATTACTCGGCCTCATTAAGAAAATAATATGACAACCTCGGCGCCGCTCGAAGGTACTGGACTTGAGTCTGCCTCTTCAGTATAGAATAATTGACAGCCCTGACGCTGCTCGCGAGTAATAGACATAAGTCATCCTCACTAGGAGGATCATGTGGCCTTCCCGGCGCTTCTCGCATGCACTACACGTTAGTCAGCTTCTTCAGGAGGATCAATGGGCAGCCCCGCCGCTGCTCACAGATATTTACTGGACGTTGGTCAACTTCTTCAGAAAATTCCGTGTGACAGCCTCTGTGCCACTCGCAGGCGCTATACGTTATTCTGACTCCTCAGGGGATCATGGGGCAGCCTTGGCGCTGTTTGCAGCTGCTCGATGTTAAGTCAGCCGTTTTAGGATTATCATGGGCGGCCCGGTGCTACTCACAGGTTCTGTACGTTAGTTAGCCACATGAAAAGGATCATGGGACGTTAGCCAGCTTTATTTGGCAGACTATGAGGCAGCCCTGGTGCTGCTTGAAGGTACTGGACGTTGTTGTTGTTCAACCCTAGCTCATCCTGCGATGGAGGAACCACGGCCGGCGCAAAGCCTGATGTCCGGGAACCCACCGACGTGTGCGTGTTGCTGTCTCGAGGGCATTCCCACAGATAACGCACTATCTCAGAACAAGCGAATCCACTCTCTCCTCCAACTTTTTTCACCATCCTTGTTCTGATTCGAACCACGTCGTTAGAGAACCTGTCTTTCAGCGACACGAGCCATGCTCCTCAAACACGGGCACGATATGTCGCGCCCTTGCCAATTGATAAGTGAGAACCCCCCATGTAGCACATGTTGGTCCCTAATTTGTGCTGGGACCTTGAACCGCGCGTTTGTTTGCTCAAAGGTGGTCAAAAGGCCCTCAATAGTGAGCCACCTTGCCCCTGGCGTGAAACAGGAGGCGATGAAGCGAAGAAGAAAGCCTCCATCATCCATGGAAGGCTAGCATCCCTTCCGGAGCGACGAAGACCAGGATCGCAACAGCGAAGAACGTCAGCCTCTCCAAGACAACCAGCGCCACCTCAGCCGAAGATGACCGAAGCAACGACCACATCGACAAGTTGACCAAGAACGTTCAGCAAATCAGGAATCTACTAAGCCAAGCGACCGGCCTCTCTGAGCAGGAAGCTGAAGACTTCACCGCAGCACAATCGACGACCGTCTAACATGACTCGAGAGTCATGTCAAAGCAATATTTTTCATATCCACAAACTCGTAGAAAACCGATAAACCGAAGAACCCGCAACTTACGCAAGCGCCTCTACCTTCACATCCGATACGAACCTCGACGACTCCCCACAATACAAGAAAAAAGAGCTCCGAGGACTGCAAAGAAGAAGCAGTATACGCCATTTAATGAACACAACCTGTTCTACAATAGTCCTATCTTTCCCGAACACCTAACCTAACCTAACCTAACCACACTCTGTGAAAAGAGCTGGGCTCTTTCACAGGCGGTCCAGTCCTGAGCTTCACCAACAGCGGCGACGAAAGCTTTGCTATCAGAGTAGATACGAAACTTCAAAGTGACACAATTCTCTCCAAGACGAGACTGTCAAAATCCATGCACAATCGTACCCCACCCGACTTTCTCGACAAGCTCAGGTTTGATTTACGTTGAAGATATCCCGGAGGAGGAAATTGAAGAGTACATCACTGTACTTGTTCAATGCGTGGACTGTGTGGTCGAAGCAAGAATCGCACTAAAAGTCACACCAAGAAGAGACACCACCACAGCCCTAATACTGAAATTCCACTGTTCTGCCCTACCTAAATACCTAGACATTCCCTTCTGCGCCGTAAAACCAAGGTCACACCATTTAAGAGACGTCCAATGCGATGTTATAAATACCAGAAATACGGACACACGAACGAAAACTGTAATGGTAAGCAAAGATGTTCTTACTGCTTCTAAGACGACCATGACAAACGATATGATCACCAGTTGTGCCAATCCGAAGAACCGCGCTGCTTTTAATGCAAAGTAAACGGCCACTCTAACGGGCATAGAGGTTGCCCGGAGGATGGGGCGGAGAGGGAAATCCTCCAAAATCAGATAGACCACGGGGTCGGGCGACAAGAGGCCGTGGTCTCGATGCGCTCTTCCCAGGATGACCCTCCTACCCAGAAGCAAAGACCGGCACCATTCCCCACCTACTTCCTTATAATGCTCAAAGGTAGCGGTGCAAGCAAAGTTGCCTTTTAAACAGATCCATGATGAAGTCACTCTCCCACCAACTAGGGAAAACCAAAAGACATCCACCGACAGGGAGAGAAGTATTTGACCCACGTCGTAGAACCTGAACAAAGTAACGCCATACAAAAAATTACCCTCATAAACAAACTGAAAGTTACTGTTGAAATACATCCGTCCTTCAACTAAACATAAGAAATTATACACACCTCCCGCTACACACCTACAACCGACCTCGGTGCTGTTGCAGAAGGTCTGGCTGAGGATTACGGAGTTACTGTAGTCTGTCTAGCAACATTTATAAAATCCCGTAACGCAAGTTCTACCGCATAGCAAATTACTTTCCCAGGATATGACGCACCGGAATTCATAGTAATCCCGGGTAAACAAGGAAGAACCAAAACCTACCCAGTTGCATCATGGCCTCCAATGCGCAAAAAATGCCTTGAATACGCTTCGTCATCAAATACTGCCAGCCGTATACACCCCAACGTTGTAAGGGGTGCGCCGGCGAGCACGACAGGAAAGACTGCACAGCCAGTCACCCTAAATGCTACCACTGCTCATGCTTCCTTCAGGCATGCGACCGCGACTGCCAAGTATACTTTACCAAAAAAATATCAAACACCCAAAACGAGCGCAGAGTTACGCGGAAACAAGCCATGCAAATCTGGAAAGACGATAATCCAAATTGCCCTGATTATGCCAAAGCAGTCAAATCGTCAATTCAACAAAACTTCTCCGACGATATCCATACATCGTCAGGACATCACAGTAAAAAAACTCCAACACCCTTTCCTGGCTGTAGTGCTTCCTCACTCAGCCCAGCGACCACTCCAGTATTAGAGATGAACAGTCCTAGCAATAATTAATGCGGTGCCCAGGAGGACACAACAACAGATGCTTCCTCCGTAATCGACCACGGAGCAAGGCTCACAAATACAAAAACGAAAAGGTAAAAGGATGAAAGATCCTCCGATGCCAGGCGCCCCTAAGCAAAAGGATCAGTAATAACTCGCAAATAACAAAATCTAGAACTACCTCCACCTGTCTCAACCACGGCTACATTCGTGGAAGACCACTGCAAGAGACTCGACGCCCCCCCCCCCCCCC
>SDVV010011955.1:0-15649 GCA_016164225.1 Gammarus roeselii
TGTCAGAGCAGCTAATGTAGAAAGGAGGGTTATGGGTGTAACATGCAGGCAAACCTCTCTCGAGGCAGCTAATGAAGAGAAGAGTGTTAGGGGTGTAATATGCATGCAAACCTCTGTCAGAGCAGCTAATGTAGAAAGGAGGGTTATGGGTGTAACATGCAGGCAAACCTCTCTTGAGGCAGCTAATGAAGAGAAGAGTGTTAGGGGTGTAACATGCATGCAAACCTATGTCAGAGCAGCTAATGTAGAGAGGAGGGTTATGGGTGTAACATGCAGGCAAAACTCTCTCAAAGCAGCTAATGTAGGGAGATGAAGAATCAAGTGCAACAGCAACATTATATTGATAGCTTTACACGTCTCATCGAAACAGGCAGTTCTTCCACAGCCATATATATGATACGATTGGTTAAGATATAAATATGAGTTCATGGGTATCATTATTTCTGTATAAATAAGTATCTTTGTGTACTCCCCCGTGTATATGGAATCATTGAGGGGAATATGTAATGAGTATAAAGGAATAAAATTAATAAAGAAATGGTAACATAATTAACATTTCTATCTATCAATTTTTTACGGCCCTCCTGCGTCCCTGCAACATCCCTGTTCATCAATCTGGGAGTTTCAACCAAGTCAACTTATATTTTGTTTGACTCGTGATGTGGTTACCTGTTGACACTTCACCCCAGCGTCAAGGCTAGGTATAAATATCTAACAGGCCAAGGCACGTCAATTCCAATGCCATTGAGGAGTCGATTCATTGATGTGCTAGTTAACTTCTTTAGATAATAATAATAATGACTCTAGATAGTAACAACCCCCATTAACAGTGAAATACTACAGCACAGAATATGAAATAAATGTCGTACAACTCAAGCCTGCTAATGTGTACAGCAAGTATGTATAGATCAAGTCTCATTGACTGCATTGTTTGTGTCTAAGGGAAGAATAATGGGAAGCACCGGTCTGACTTACTGATAAAATGACACTCAATTTTAAAGCCGACACTGGAATAAACAAATCCTTTTCTCGATTATTCATTGATTTTTTCATCTGATTTCTATCTATTTGATG
Source organism: Gammarus roeselii (assembly GCA_016164225.1). Classification (NCBI taxonomy): domain Eukaryota; kingdom Metazoa; phylum Arthropoda; class Malacostraca; order Amphipoda; family Gammaridae; genus Gammarus; species Gammarus roeselii. Next base: position 1,075 of record SDVV010011955.1, read on the forward strand.
CAGTTTCAATATCAAAAATAGTATAAATATATGAGAACCTAATTATTGATTATTTATAAACAACTCTGGAACGGGAAGTCCTCCACCATGTCCCATGCGGTTTGCCCAACGTTGAATTCTAAATTGAATTTCATATAACATCGTTATGGAGACCTGTAAGCAACGACAGGTTTCCAAGTCATGCGGAAATGAAACAGATGAAAGCCATTCTTCCTCCTCCGAAAGAGATCCAATTCCAGTAGTAACAACCTCGCCGTAGGGGCCTTTGAACTTCCGTCCATCCAAGAAAAACAAATCATCGAGCTGCCATGCAAGTTGAAATTGGCCGGCTGTTCATTGAACCTTCTTCCCAACAGCTGAGGGCGAGAAACACGTAACCAACAATCAGGGTGGGCACAACAACACTGAGCCCATACATTTAATATCATGACAAGACTGAGCCCCCATCCCTTTTGCTTGGAGTCGGTTCGTCTTCATTTGTTATCATGGCAACACTGAGCCCCATCCCTTTTACTTGGAGACGGTTCGTCTTCATTTTTTATCATGACAACACTGAGCTCCCATAATTTTTGTTGGAGACGGTTCATCTTCATTTAGTATCATGACAACGCTGAGCCCCCATCCCCTTTTCTTAAACACGGTGTGTCTTCATTTAATATCATGACAACACTGAACCCCCATACCTTTTGCTTGGAGACGGTTCGTCTTCATTTAATATCATGACAAAACATGACATTTTATTTCCTATTTCTGCCAGGCTATCTTGATCAGTCAAGTCCAGCCGTGACTCGCTGATTCCAACAATATCGTGTTAAATTTAATTTCAATGTAGTTTGGAGAAAATATATTTTTTGAGCATCAGTGAGCGTAGGATTCTTACTAGTTTTTTAAAACCATCTTTGTTGTTTGTTTTGCTGAAATGTCAGCTGTTCTGTTTTTCTCACTACGGTTTCTTCGTCAAGCGCCTGTTCGTCCTGGGGAGCTGTTGGGCTTCGTAGCGCAATACTCTCTCACTCTGATCATGTTGCCTTGTCCTATAGTTACGCTTGTTTCTTGTGAACAGTTCTTCCCCAAACATGCTTTCCAGCTTACTTATTGTGCATCCAAGCTTCCTGGGCTTGGAGTTCCGCTTGTTTTTTTGTGCGTCATCGTTTTCCATTCCAGGAACTCGCTTGTTTCTCATGCCCATTTGTTTCTTCATGTTGCGGTAAAATCAAATGTATTTTTTTTGCGTGTACTTTCATTTTTCTCCTGACATATGAGTCATTCAGTCAATGAAAAAAATCCGCGAGAAATAATATTGTGGTTTAGCTCTACTATTGAAAGCCGGTTCAAGACAGTGGCTTCTGTGTACGTGACTTAATGTGTCAATGACGGCTGTTTACCAATGATACGGGGGTGTTAAGAAAGTACCAACAAACCGTGTCCAATCGATTTGATTGCACAGATTATTCAATCAGAAAAAGTTTTACACAAGCTATGGTGCTCTTCATAACCCCGGATCAGTTTTTTAAGATCAGATGTCCCCAAATCCTAATGAATATAAATGATCATAAAATTTAAAAAAAATAAGAAAATAGTATTGAAATGACACTGAGCCACGCCGCTGATAATGATCGAATAAATGTACCTCTATGGAAGAGGATTACAATGGATGTTGACCTATAAGTTTATGAAACTGATCTTAATAGTCAACCCATGAATCTTTTTTTAGGAATGTAAAACACACCTTGAAGTGGCCCCCGGTAGAATGAGTCCGTATAAGACTCCCGAGGCCATGGATAAAATAGGCCCGGGGATGTGTCCGACAACTATTTAAATATTTTTTGCTAACATATGTACTAATACGTCTAATTAACATATTATTTTAAGAACAATTAGCCCTAGAATTATTGTTCCAAAACTCATATCCTGTCAGACACGATGTATCGGGATTTCTGCATTGCTGTTGTGGCAGAAGACGAGGCGGCAGCAAGTAAATACTGTTTTCCAGACCATTTAGGTACCAAGAAAGCGCTGAGTGAGAACCCCCTTCATAATTCTGAGCGTGATAATTATCCTCATGTCGTTAAGACTCTCTACTCAAAATAAAAAGAATCTGCTCATATGAATGAAACTAATAACTTTCATATCAAAATCAATTGAAATTCGTATGTTCCTAGATGTTGAAATGTAATCAGGAGTTACTTTTTACAAACGACATACCCTTATTAAAACACACACAAGACCCACTTCTTATATCTACCCGAACATATCAAGTTCCTATTCCTCGTTGAAGAACACAATAATGCCAGCGGCAACTTTTTAGGCAGCCTGAAAAATTAGCAGGATTTAATTTCAAGTGAATTTCATTGACGTCATTAGTTTCTGAGCAAGGCCAGAAGATGATGGAGAAGGTAAACAGACCATTTCTTTGTATGAAAGGTCATTTGGAGCCTTGAAGGAGGATAAATATGGTGACAATACCAGCAATACGTGATCGGAAATGCGCTGAATCTTTTCTTCCCCATATAAAAATCAGGGCGAATGAACCGGTGGAATAATGATGGACTCTGTTGTGTCAAAGAGGGTTTCAAACTCTGATCGGGACATTTGTGATAGTCCCTTTTACACCAGTGAATAAGGATTCCCACTCAAACATCAATACATTGTCTTGATGTGAATGTTGGTCGATGTTCCATTTATGGTCCATCATCCACCGTCACTATGGCTCTGCAGTATTGACTGAATTTTGTTAAGCTTGCCCGTTCAACTGGTGAGATAAATAGCAGTTTATTAGTGCCGAGTGTTAAATGTATTTGATCGCGTGCTATGAATTATCTTACATGCGGCAGTTCCTATGTATCTGATCCAGAAATTGTTCACGTGTTCCTATTTACATCACGGATTTCATCTATCAACAATGGGCGTATTGTTAGAGGTAAAGGTGTTGGACGCGATACACGTTACATTTCACGGGCTCATTAATATCCATGGTCCACCCAACGTGGTGGCAATATTATTGGAGAGGTCGAAGAGAGACAAGTTCGAATTTATATCTTTATCTAATACTAAGATAATATTCATTTTACCTGCGGCAATATTCCTGCAAACTAAGAAAACAACTTCCTTGATGTTCGGAACAGCTCATCATTGTGAACAACAGTAACGTTTGAACGCTTTATAATATTCCTGTTGGATAATAAGATTGTTAAGAATAATGAACAGATTTTCTGATTGTAATCGCGCCATCCCACTTGCACGCAAGCCAAGTCAAGACAAGCAAATCAAATAAGGCTCGTGGGGGACGATAAGTTATGAATGAATGGCAATGCTATTCCTAGGCTCCCCCGTTGCAATACTCGTGATTAACACAGAAGATTAGCCCATCGCGCTTCACAGGCAATTAAAGCTCAGTGGAGAGCTGCCATAGGTTGGTAGAAGCCCTTGTATCTATTGTATAAAGAAGGGTGCTGCCTGTTGGGAACACGTTCACAACAGGTATGGAACAAGCACCCGAATCCCTCCACGCCACATGCGCAGTATCGTCACAATGTTACGCGGATAAGTTGATATGGGGTCAATAATCTGACGATAAAACAAAGGATTCAGGGCCATAACGGAAAGATTGGCCAACCTCAGCGCTAAGCATAATTTTTAACCGAGTATGGTAGAACCAAAACAATTTTAAAATCGAAAACATTGAATACATAAAAATGTGTATCATAATAATAATGTGATGCTCCAAAGAACTCTTCTTGCAATCATATTATGATATTATATCGTCCCCGTTTAGGAGAGGAAGTGGGTGATCCGGAACAGCATCTTTCACTTATCTCATTGAAAGTTGCATGTAGTTCCTGATGAAGAGCATGCGTATCACCGGACTGAACAGAAGAGCACAAATGAACGAGCCCCAACTGTTTTACCGCTGTTAATCACGACGACTTAATACTCTGCTCTGCATGAACTTAGATAACTCATTGACACTAAAAACGGTCAAAATAGACAGGTGAGCACTTGGACTAATGACATTAGATCACTTTTATATTCAGTGTATGTGGAAACAGTTTGAATAATGATCCAATGGCACTAATCCCTTGCTTCCTGTTTCGATTAAACTGTAGATCGATCATTTGTTCTTGTTGCCGTTCAAATGCATTGCGAAATTTCACGTTCCCGGGTTCAAATCAGAGTATGACAGGCAAAACAAATGGGCTGTCGACGACGTGTAACAGTTATCGATAAGATACGTGATAGTATCAGCGATAGTATAAGTGACTATCGTTCAGGTGTGATGGGAAGGACTATTGTAATGTAGAAAATCAGATTTCCTTAATGCGATAGTATCAGTGACTATCGTTCAGGTGTGATGCGAAGGACTATTGCAATGTAGAAAATTACTGTTATTTTTTTAGGGGGCCTGTTTGCATAGATGTTTGTTATCCGCATCCATACTAATTGAAATCATTATTCTTCGAAGCATTGTTCAAATATAAAAGCTCGATTTTCATGATTATTATTAGAGTTTCTACAGCACTCTAGGCGCAACCCTTTTTAGGAATTGACGAACAAATTGAATGTGTTATAAACTCAATCCTCGGTTCGCTGAACCGATTTACATGCCTAATTCGATGAGCAATTACCGAAATTCTATATTTTCGATATAAAGTGGCTTCATTACTCTCGCTCCTACAGGGCGAGCATTACCCGTTACCAGTAACCCGCTGAATCGCCCATCAAGAAAACTCCCTCTCTAGGAAATGGGATCAGAATATTTTTGTAATCAATCATCCGTCTGCTATCTCAGAAAACTTTTGAAGGTGATGCAACAGGTGACTCACAAATGCAGATATTCTTTTGGCATCTTAAATGTCAAACAGCGTCTGATCGACATCCGGATAATAGTTTTGCGTTCTAACCTAATGATGACGATGGTTGTACGCGAAGCAATCGTATATGAAGAAATCATTAATGAGTCATTTCTCGAAATCAAGCGCTTGACACGTCATTCCGAGAATGGTATCAGTTCTAACACGGATACGACCCTGAAAACATGTATATTTTTAAATGTGTAAACAAAAAATCAGAAAGATGATGAGTCCGCGAGAAATCATTTGTATCAGTATATAAATTAAATCATTAACAAGATTCCCGAATGAAATGATCCCATTTCATTTTTTATGCTCTAACCTTTCGTCAATTTCTCATATGAAACAATAACCCTGTCACATCGACTGGCAGGCACCATGGGCAGGCACGTATTTCCGGGGTATGAGTCGTTGATGACCTTTTCATATCACCTCTCATATTCCCTTGAACATCAATTTTCCAGTCAATTATTCGCTGCCAACCACCGCCATTATGTTTCCCGAGCGACAAAAAAACTCGGCTATTTGCTAACACCGATACCGCTGAATCTATTGTCTTGGTAAGTCCACATTTGCTCGGTATTTTGTAATCGAGTCAATCAGAAAGGGCATGGGGGAATGTCAACGGTCGCCGGAAACCAATGAAACATGTCGACGGAGTTGATAAGAACCTAATCTACAATGCCAACAGCAGCGGGCATCAACGGGCACCGTGATTGGAGGGCGGCTTCTCAAAAATGCCGACAGTGACGATGACACCGAAGATACAATGAGCAGCAACGAAACATCTAGTGAACAAGGGTGTGGAAACTGTTAGCGTGACCAGCTTACACAACTTTGGATCACATTGTTTTGGTATGTATGTATAGACATACAGCCGTTTCCCCCTAGTAAGGGGGGTGGCTAAGTTAGGCAGACACAGAGGGGGGAGGCACCCAATCTCCCCGCCACAAAACCGCCGTGTCCCTGACGAGGCTCGAACTCGCGACATGCAGCACCAGAGGCTGACACGGCAGTCGGATACGCTAACCATGACGTAGAACAGTGCTGTTCTACGTCATGCACTGTTAGCGTAGAACAGTGCTGTTCTACGTCGTCATGACGTGGAACAGTGCTGTATCCTATAAGTTATATATGAATGTTTCGTTCATACCATTCTGTATACTATGTTGGCTCATCCTCAGACAGTGTTTAGATATAATGGTAACAAGATTATTGTGGTTATTCATTGAGGTAGACTTAACGTCTCCAACTGTCGGCGCGTGACTGACCGAGCGACGTTCTGAGGAGCTCTCTGGGAGCTCTCTAGTGACGTTCTGGGGAGCTCTCTGGGAGCTCTCTAGTGACGTTCTAAGGAGCTCTCTGGGAGCTCTCTAGCGACGTTCTGCGGAGCTCTCTGGGAGCTCTCTTGTGACGTTCTGAGGAGCTCTCTGGGAGCTCTCTAGTGACGTTCTGAGGAGCTCTCTGGGAGCTCTCTAGTGACGTTCTGAGGAGCTCTCTGGGAGCTCTCAAGTGACATTCTGAGGGGCGCTCTGGAGCTCTCTAGTGACGTTCTGAGGAACTCTCTGGCAGCTCTCTAGTGACGTTCTGAGAAGCTCTCTGGGAGCTCTCTAGTGACGTTCTGAGGAGCTCTCTGGGAGCTCTCTAGTGACGTTCTGAGGAGCTCTCTGGGAGCTCGCTGGTAACGTTCTAGGAGCTCTCTGGGGCTCTCTAGTGACGTTCTGAGGAGCTCTCTGGGAGCTCTCTAGTGACGTTCTGGGTTGGAAGTCACAGTGTAGCAGCTCGTCAACCTCCCCCCTCCTGTCCCGCTAAAGAACAGTATTTCATGTACATTGGTTCGAAAACTTGCTCGTCATTTCACCATCAATGCATTCATCTGCGTTTTAATCCTCTATAATGAAGATAACATGATCACTGGAAATTATGTAAATAGAAAGAAAAAATATATTCCCCAAGAGTTATCTAGTTATGGAGCGGAAACCATCGGCTGTACACGCTGTATGGAATAGGGTCCAACCCCAACTAACGAAAGACATGAATTGATAATTTATTTTAAAACAATTTAAAAGTATGCCAATGCTTACTAGGCGTATAACAAATGTAGGGAAAAAAGATCCTTGCTGAGATGTTGCTATTTGAAAAAGGTTATTTTTCCATGTAATTCCTAGGACGTCTTGGCCCAGTGGTTAGCTGTCCGCCTGCAGTGTCATCCTCTGGTGCTGCATGTCGTGAGTTCGAGCCTCGGCATGAACACGGCGGTCATGTGGCGGGGAGATTGGGCGCCTCCCTCCACTGTGTCAGCCAAGCTTAGCCACCCTCCGAACTAAGGGGAAACTGATGTATGTCTATACCTACATACATCCCTAGGACGTCACTATTTTAAAACCCAAATGTCAAACGTTATCTTGAAAATTATGTATCATAAACCGAATTTTTTCTCCTACGATTAATAAATTTCAATATCCCATACACCAGTTATTATTGCTGCCTTGAGGCAAATGTGTTACTGAAAAACACTTGTCGCCTTCAACTGCGTTAAAATACATCTCCGGGATAGCATGAACGCCTGCAAACTATCAAGGAATCCTATTCAACCTCATTTTAGGCGCAGCAACTCTCCCTGCAATATATTAAGGGCAATGGATACCTGAAGCAAATGCTTCAGAAGTCCACGTGTATTGTTTTAATCAAAACGGGATTTGGGCAACGCTTCGCTGGTACCCGCATTTGAAGGGTTCTCCTCACTATCCGCCGTATACGCCCTCCTCACTTTGCCTATATCGCAGTGGTTTATAGAGGATCAAAGCTGATGGAGGAGGCTCAGGCTGTGGTAACAGAGCGGTGGAGGGCGGACCGCTTCGGGAAGTCGGGTATGTATGTATTTGTGCTGACCGTAGGCGTCGGTCATTGCCTGTAGGCAATTAGGTTCAGGCTGCCTGTATCGGGTGACTTGTAGTGTGTAATCTCCATTGAGCAAGTCTTGACGTGTTTGAGTTTAGCAAGGAATTGTGAAGATGTTTCATCGTTTGCGTTGAGATTTCACTAAGGATGTCCATCAAGTATTATAAAGGATTCACTAACAGGAATCTCCTACGTACAATGAATAGCTCCCGAATAATCTCATCTGATGACATGATGTATTTAGTCAATGAAATCATCATGCGGAAATGACTACAAATCTATTTGATGTGTGTCCATATTTTTCCCCTCTGGCATCTGGCATGCTCATTGTCGGACGAAACACTGATCGGAAACACGCCAGTGTTAATTGCCATCGCCGCTGCAATGGATTGTGTGGTAACTTCACAACACGCCAACGCTACTGACCGAGCCAACCAAACACTGACCGCAGGAACAAATGACGATTGAGTTATAATGTCGGTTTAAAACTGCGGTTGGCGATACAATGCGAGAGGTACCGTAATAAAATTGTCCTGCCTTGAGAGGAAGGCAGGATTAAATGGGTGTCCCAAAAACGATTATTTTGGATGACTACATGCATTATTGAGGAAAAACCTCCAATTATGGCATGCATCTCTGATGAGGCGATCCGCGGTTGGTCGAATACTTCAATTATTCTTAGTCTGGAATTATACTAAAGCCGTGTTTAAAAGCTTCTGCAATTTCACAGAATTTCGAGAAGGTGAAATTGGTTAGCAAATCTTTATTTTCTAGTGTGAGAAATCAGATTTTTTAATTAATAATTCGACTTCCAGCATGAGAATATGACGACCATTAATGGAGAAATAATGCATCATCAAACATCATTGAATATGACGAGTAAACGTTACTTTCTTATCGTACTTTCCTGTAATCGAAAATTCCTCAGTGACTTAGTTATGGATACGAACAATATCAGTGAAATGGAAGTGGCCAATATTGTTAAAGCTTTTTCAGTATTAAGACGACCAAACATTTTTACAGCGTCCTTTTGTCTTGTACGTCGAGCGTTCCCTTTACTCTTCTTGACTTCACGAGCTTTTTACGAATTCTGTTTCCATTACATCGGCCCCGCAGCCACCCATACGCTGGCTGCTTCTCCTGTCTATAAACACCATTCGTACATGGTTTAGAAAAATCAATCTACTATGGCTTGAAAAAATTCCCCTCTTCTACGTGAGATAAGCAGAAGAGTATCAGAAGGGGGTGTCATCATTGACTGCAGTCTGTTTTGTTTCATATACCGTGTCACAAACATTGACTTTCTCAACATTTTGACACCAAGACCGTTTATTTCCCATTTTCCCTATACGCGCCGCTCCCTCGGAAACTCGAAATATGTCTGTCATTAAAGGCAAGTATACATGGAAATTGATGGAGTGGGGTTAAGAAATAAAATTTGTGGTTAATACTACGATTTTATGAAATTCCAACCGTGATTAAGACCTCGAGTCATTTAACGATCCATCACAAGACTTTACTAAAAAAAAAGACTCCTAACAATGCAGTGGAATGAAATATGCCAAACCTGGTAAATCAACTTTATATTATTTTGATGATTTAAAAAAAAAACAATCACAATCACCCTCCTTACGCGCTGGAGATCGGTAACAAAGTGAGCACCACAATGAAATGGTCGATGAACAATGGAGGTCATTTGTCGATATAGGATCATGACCAGGATGTGTACTTTAAAAGTAATAATTCTAAAAGTCAACACATTCCTATAAAGTTGCTGGGAGCGCTGTTTTTTTTATCCAGATATTTAACGTGACTGGAGTCAAATTGGGCTCTGGACTCCGTTATTTGTCCTTGATCCTGTTAGACAAGGGCACCATTAATATGGAGTACACAATCAAGCGGTGTGAAATCGACAGCCAAGTCAATCAAGCGAAAGTAACGAAAAGTCTTCAGCTGGATAACTTTTCCATAAATATATTTTATTATGTTTCAGTAAACTCGTAATCCTTCTTGCAAGAGATGATGTCGACGCCGATTGTTTTCCAGAGTTTAATTTTTTTTTTTATAGAGTTTTTCAAATGTTTATACCTACACCATCACATGAAACGATGTCGACAGAAATTCTATTGATTTGATCAGAAAGTTCAACACATTCAAGAGTGAATAAGTTTCATTTCCAGATTGGAATGGTGCATTGCTTCAAAGTGATCCCAAATTTGAGTTGGATCTGTCGTACGGCCGCTGAGATTTTAAAGATATCATCATAAGACGGTATATGAGGTTCGTACACAATTTGTTCATCGTATCAAAAGATGGGAATGAAATGAAGATTTAAAGAGGCAATATCCTCAAGCTATTCCGTCACATAATTTGTTTTCTAGGTTTTGCTGCGTCATTTGTGTTAAAAACAGAGCTACACCGAGAAATGCGTTTGATACAATAATAGTTCTGACCATATCAAGGGAACTTCATTATGCCTGATATGACACAGAAAATAAGTCTTGACTCTCGATCACGATGGACACTAGATTCTGTTCTGCCGCTGATAACTGAACAAATGCGATCGGTTGAATTTGAGAACTTGTTACGTCAACGTCAATTCTCGAACAATTGTCTATTTGACACAATTCATTGAACAAATATACTTTCACATGCATGTGTAAGAAAAAATAAACACATTTTTGTGATAATGACATCATCGAACAGTCGGAATACTAGTTTCCATGGTTGATGTTGATTATCAAATCAATCCCTCAAATATGTTGTGTAAGTAAATTATCAAGATATGCAAATTATTTTTGCATTTTGGAAATGGTCTCGATATCAACTAATGTTTCCTCGCAGTTAAAACCAGATTCATATACAGGCACTACGCTAAATCCCCTCGGAAGGGGGGTTGCCGACAGCAAGGTGTTCCTCACACACCTCTCATACACTCATGCATAAACAAACGTAACCTTTTGCGCTGAAGGGCTCGGCCGGGAGACCCAGCCACACACCATCTGGGTCAGGAGCAAGATCCAAAGTCAGTGCCAACAGAACGGGTTTAGCCCGGCTGCGTCATTGTGACCTTCTTTCCCCTCTTCTCCAGGTCCACGCCTATCGCGTCTCTCATATCGACGCCAATGGAGGGAAAGCACATTAGGTCAGCATCAAACTCATCCATCCACAACCATGGATGGCTCCAGCCATCCATTCAACCGAACTTTGGTCTACCTTAAGGCCTACGTACACTCACATGCGCCTGCGTCAATATCTCATCACAGATGAACAAATCTTGATATTATGAGCTGGAAAAATTCCTTTTGATACCAAAATTAACAATACATGGACTGTTCCATTTGCATGGATTATTTTCCACTCAAATATACAGAATTCCCTTACAAATTCTCGGTTTCTTTACGATTCCAGGTAGACTTCCAGGCACATGCCATCTGTCCGTCCAAGTCTCATTGCATATGCAGCCTCTACAACTCTCTCTTGCACACTCAGGATTAGGGTCATAAATCCTCCCAAGTCTCCCAGCACACTCTGACACAAATATCCGGCTACGACTCCTGGGGGATCCCACAGCTACTCGCTCTATTGTTGTAACAAGTGTTATTGTTCGAACCCGAGTGGCAAGATCATAAAACACGCCCGTAAACCGTCACGGGCAAAACACTGAAATTATGAATTGTGACTGGAAGGAAATTTGTAGTTGGTGCACAAGAAATGGATCTATCGTAGGAAAAATGAGTATACAATTTTATAAAATACAATACAATGATTGCGCGAGTTGTTACTCATCATTCAAAACTTAGTTCAACGCTTCCCACTAATCGTATATTAGAGTGCGAATTCAGCATGGGAGGTACTGAAATCTTACATTTTGAAAAGAAAAAGGCAGCTATAATTGATATGTTCTTCCGTACACTTGTCGAATATATATTGAGCTCGGAGCTTAACGGCAAGCCTCTGCTAAGTTTAAATTTCAAATTGCCATTGAATTGCTAGGATTCTAAATAATATAATCCGTTCTTAAATATTAAATTAGTGATATCCCTCACTACTCTAACAACAGACTCCATCAGTATTGCTAAGAGAGTGGACAGTGGTATACAGGACCCAAATCTGTCTAACCCCTCAACCCACCATTGCCTTACTCGTTATAGAGAGACGTCATTATAACTTGAGAAGAGGACGCTGTAAACATTGATGTGATAAAAGAAAAGGCTTGCAGAAGTTTCGTTGTGATGAGTTTGGCCATATAGCAATACATAAAAGTTTCTTGGAAACAGTCTTTATATGTTTCTCTTGATTCTGTCATTGTTGCTGTTACCAGCTCCATTGGTACAAAGTAAGTGGAGTATTGTATATGATTGAAAAAAAAAAATTACAGCAATATTTGATGAATGTCAATTCTTCCGATGTATCTGAGAAAAATTATAAACCTCGTCATGGAATATTTTCATTATGACAACTTTAAATCCGTTCATCTGTGAATGTTTGACTCTGTGGGAGTAACATCAAACAGTGGCTACATCTTAACGGATATGCGTCAAAAAAATTGTTGGAAGGATAATTCTCAAAACGATTGTTTATTGTTTGTGTCTGATGAGAAGACATGAATTTAAAATAACCAAAGGTCTGAAATAGCCGAATCAGTATTCACCAGCATTGCAATGAGGAATCCGAAGAAGTTTTTAAATCAAAATTCTACATTTGGCGCTCAACAAATCTTCGCGCCTAAATCATTAATTTTTTTCCAGATGCAAATACTCAAACTCGTAAATTTTACGGCCTGGCTCAGTCCCTGTAGTGAGGCTATGATCCCTACAGAACGTTGACCCATAATTAAGAAAGACGATCAAATTGCTACGACAGAAGTTACCTTCATCCAAATTGACATAGTCAGTGGGGACGACTGACTGCTGCCCTCTCCGTGACCATTATCAAACATTGTCATTCTGAGGCTTAGTAGGAACAGCTGTAAATCTTTGTACATCCATATTTCATGCGGACGCAGGGGCGAAGTTCATAGTTTTTTACAACAAATAACGATTTTTTACCATGAGTCATTGTTTCGTGACTGGTGCAGTCACTGTAAATTCAGGAAACAAATGATTTTCTAGCCTCACAACCACCGCTTCAACAAGCTGCTTCACTCACCAACAGCAACCACAGCTCTTACCAACAGCAGCCACTGCTTTCATCAACAGCAGCCACAACATTCGTTTCCCTCACCGACAACAGCTTCTCAATACAACAGCAGTTTATAATTTCACCATCAGCAGCGGTTTCTTTCACCTGCAAAAGCGGTGTCTCTCATCAACAACAGCCGCTTTCACATTGAAGCATCTCACGTACGAGACTAGCATCTTAACGAGGCTGTTTAGTATGTCCTCCGGCACAGTCGAGACTCCCCTTGACATAATTCGCTGAACAGACATTCTTTCTAACGATGGGAAACTGTTTTGTTTTTTGACAATTAGGGCTAATCAACACACGTGATTGTAGAGAAGTTGAATACTTCTGGGTTAAACGGATCAAACAAATGTGGTTACATATGATGATAAATTAATGTTACATAAGGAATTCAGGGAACGCTACTGCTACTGTTCCGGCAGATGAATGTTTGATAGCTCTACTTGCATAGTTTAACACAAACACCAAATGAGGAAATTAGATTGGGGAGGGGGGGGGGGAAATAGGTTTTAAAGAAACAAAACGAGAAGATTTTTCAGCCACCATTTGTTTCTCATATTTGGTTGGAGTGCTTTCTTGTTAGCTCGATGATCTTGACTCTCATATCTGGACCAAGCAGTTATAAAAGGTGAGCAGAAACATCGAATTTACGAATATATTGGTCACTACTAAAGCTAGGAAATTTTTTTATATACGTGAAATATGAGAGATGTGTCATCGACGACGAATATATTCGACGTCATGCTGCGTCGATGATGTTTTCTTTTTTCTAACAAAATCACTCACAACTGCTACATGAAGGAATTACTTAAGCCCTCAGGTTCTCATTTGCGAAGCCAAATTCTTCTAATTGTTCTTCTTATCATCCCATTTGAAGATGTCCACCTTCCTTTAGGCGAGAATGTGTTGAATGGAGAAGTTGGTAATTACTGAAACTTTCCGAAACCATGCATACACAACGCAAATTGTGGTTACTTTCAGTTTCTTTTCAGCTCGTCAACTATTGCCTTCAATCATTTTTTCATTCGGATGGGGAAGTTTTAGGTTTTCTGTAACGATCGAATAATTGGAAACTTGGATGCCGCACCGTCAATAGGTGGAGAGCTGGTCAATGAAGGTTAATGAGACAATTACCTGGAGGCCGCACCGTCAATAGGTGGAGAGCTGGCCAATGACGGCTAATGAGACAATTACCTGGAGGCCGCACCGTCAATAGGTGGAGAGCTGGCCATTGACGGTTAATGAGACAATTACCTGGAGGCCGCACCGTCAATAGGTGTAGAGCTTGCCGATGATAGCCAATGAGACAATTACCTGGAGGCCGCACCGTCAATAGGTGGAGAGCTGGCCAATGACGGCTAATGAGACAGTTACCTGGAGGCCGCACCGTCAATAGGTGGAGAGCTGGCCACAGACGGTCTCAATGAGACAATTACCTGTAGGCCGCACCGTCAATAGGTTCAGAGCTGGTCACAGACGGCCTCAATGAGACAATTACCTGGAGGCCGCACCGTCAATAGGTGGAGAGCTGGACACAGACGGTCTCAATGAGACAATTACCTGGAGGCCGCACCGTCAATAGGTTCAGAGCTGGTCACAGACGGCCTCAATGAGACAATTACCTGGAGGCCGCACCG
>SDVV010011956.1:0-15647 GCA_016164225.1 Gammarus roeselii
CAGCTGTTAAGCTCGCCTCGAATACCGATGCTGTGCAACTTACTAATTAGGCGCTTGTGGGGGACTTTATCAAAGGCCTTTTGAAAGTCAAGGTAAATGATATCGATTGGAGATTTTGTGTCGTGGATTTCGATTATATTTCTGAAAAAGAGTAGCAGATTTGTAAGACAGGAACGGTTGTGTCTAAAGCCATGCTGGGAGTCGCCAATCAATTTGTTTGATTCTAGGAACTCGGTAATTTTTTCCGTTATCAAACTTTCCATCTGTGTGGACACAGGCAACTGTGTGGACACAGGCAACTGTGTTTATGCAGTATACCGAGTGGACACAGGCTACTGCGTGGAAAGTAGCTACTATGTGAACAGTGACTACTGTGTTGGAAGGAGCAACTGGGTGGGCGATGGCTACTGTTTACAAGTGCAGGAAGACAACAACAGTCCTATTGCCCCAAAATAGGTTGCCTTTTGATAGCAAGAGGGTTAGTCCTGGAGTAGAACGTCTAAGGGAGCTTCATGTGCTATTTCTGATATTTTTATAACATCAGGAAAGGGAACGGTTTAGCTATTTATCGGCGATTTATATAGAACTTATCGAGCCGCAACTTAAACTGTGTGGGCAATGGCTACTGTGGGGTCAGTGGGTCCTGTGGGAACAGTGTATTGTCTATGACATGCACACAGACATAGGGGTGCTGTATGGGTGTATAGTGTACAACTCATGAAGATTCCCCGTACCAAATTAAAAAAGCAGACTATTAAATTCATCTGCTTGTTTTATTAATACTGTTATTATTGAAGGTATTTCGCAGTACTCCTCTATAGATACGCAGACAAAATGTTGTGGGCTTTGTCGACCGCTCATCTTCGGCAGAACGAAGACCGGAGGTGACTGCCTGGGTCTTGGCCTCTGAGTTCTTATGCAGGCGGGCCATTCTTTCGACGGACTTGCGGTGGACTTGAGGATATGCTCACACATGCAATGCAATGTAGAAAATGAAATAAATATTTGTTATTTCTTAGACATCTCGCAACCTGGCGATTGAAGCTGCATCTGCTTGTTCTTGGACCTCTCTCAACCCAGCAATTAGAGCAGCAACTGTTGTTCATGAATTTCTCTCAACCCGGTAGTTTTACCATCAACTGTTGTTCATGGACCCGCACAAGCAATGATTGATCCGACAAGCCAAGAGATCGGTAGTTTTACCATCAACTGTTGTTCATGGACCCTCACAAGCAATGATTGATCAGACAAGTCAAGATATCGGTAGTTTTACAATCAACTGTTGTTCATGGACCCTCACAAGCAATGATTGATCAGACAAGTCAAGATATCGGTAGTTTTACCATCAACTGTTGTTCATGAATTTCTCTCAACCCGGTAGTTTTACAATCAACTGTTGTTTATGGACCCTCACAAGCAATGATTGATCAAACAAGTCAAGAGATCGATAGTTTTACCATCAACTGTTGTTCATGGACCCTCACAAGCAACGATTGATCAAACAAGTCAAGATATCGGTAGTTTTACCATCAACTGTTGTTTATGGACCCTCACAAGCAATGATTGATCAGACAAGTCAAGATATCGGTAGTTTTACAATCAACTGTTGTTTATGGACCCTCACAAGCAATGATTGATCAAACAAGTCAAGAGATCGATAGTTTTACCATCAACTGTTGTTCATGGACCCTCACAAGCAATGATTGATCAGACAAGCCAGGCAGTCGGACTCTGTTGCTTTCTAGAAGTGAAAAGACCAGCGAACCACTTCTGAAAGCGAGAAAATAACATCTGTGGAAGAAAACGAGAGCGGTCAATAGCATGGATGATACGAGCAAGTAAAGTGGGTCCGGATCGCTCTTTCGGTGGAAAATCTTGACAGAATGTTGAGATTCCTGACAAAGATATCTTAATGATATAGAGACAAGAATGAAGACGTACTGGGAAACTCTGGGGAATATATTTAAAGTTTGCTTGCGAGAAATGGCATTTCATATTCAAGTGTAATGAGGTCGATGAATAATATACATGTCAAGAGAAAAATGTATTAGCCTATCACAATTGATCATTTTTTATGTTTCCGTCATTGAATAAAGTTTTCTGTGTCTACCCTCCCATTTCTTTTGGATTATACTTAAACAAAATGAAGCACATAATCATATGTTGTGGGTTAGGCCATTCAATGCAAGACTGTGTGCTTTGGTGTGAACGACTCGGAGCGAATTCTTGTATTTATCAGTAAAATCATAAGAAATAATAAATGCGTCGTGAATTAGTTTCATGTGGTAACAAAAAAACTTTCAAGAGCTTCAACGGTCTGGGCACGATAACGAAGGCGATATGTGACATAGCGGCAGCGAGCCCTGCCGCCTTGGTCTCTGTAACCAAAGCATGATGGCCACGCTCGCGTGTTACGTGAGAAGGATTCAGAGTCTTAGATACACATGTGCGATAATAGATATGTACGTAACTGTTTACGATGAGGTCCGTTGAAACGATGAGACTTGAAGGGTCGAGTCAGTTTAGTTTTGGCCTTATTATAAACAGACCTCAATCTATCCTGTAGCAACTTGTAAATAAACTACCAATAAGTGAACCCGTGTTCAGGTCGTCCTATTTTATTCCCAATCATAATAATTGTCGATGTAAATAACACTCTTTAAGACACAGACCACTATTCAAAGACCACATATCACTATTCAAAGACCACAGACCACTATTCAAAGACCACAGACCACGATTCAAAGACCTCAGACCACTATTCAGACCACTAGTCGAAGACCACAAAGATCACAACAGACCACTACTCAGAGATATTTAACCGAGAAACCCGAATTGGCACCCACCAGCTTGGTCAGAAATTAAGGACGTGTTATGATTGGACAGCCACCAGCCGACGATATTCCGCCCAAAATATCTGATTGGGTGGTGGCAGTCTCACTGCACAGGGACACGGACTGGTCGCATAAATCAACAGTTTCTGTCAACAATTATATTGGTACACAAAAAAGGACAGAACCAAGTAACCAATCACCTTCTCAGGGTATTTTATCCAAATCTGCCTCGAGAAAAATGGGCAAAGTAATGGCAAATGTGCTTGGTTAATGTATCCTGCCGATCTCTGACAACACGTGCAGAAAGTCCTCGCCCCACAAGGCAGAGTCCTTGCAAAAAAAGAGTTCGCTAATCATGGGTCTGCGGTCATTTCTTTGCTGACAAATGTTTCGTAATTTCACCGTGAACTATGGCATTTTTAAATTGTAGTTTCTTTGGGCTGGAGGTCACTACTTTTCTGCATGACAATGAGCGGGGTGTTGGTATGATATTCTGAAAGGATATTCAAACCGGTAATTTGCCAGATGAGAATGAGCTAGAACATGTGGTGTTATGATAGAAAATGATAGAAAATGATAGTTGAAAAACTAATTGTGTTCTAGTGATGGTGAATGGAAACGTGTGATGCATACTAGACGTTGGCTTTTGAGACTATTTTTGTAAAACTTGCTTTATCATCAGATTAATTTCCGGTGCTAATGAATTTCCGTAGGCCATGGATTGCCATCTAAAGTGCACACAGGGTCAACACATGCTCGCAACATAATCCCTTTCAGCTTGCCAGGTAAAACTTTCATGTAGGAAACACATGAATCTATATGTATTTGGAATATCTATTGATTTTTGAAACGTGTATTAACTTGTGTTTACAGGTCATGAAATCTAATAATTCCCCTTTCATAATTTGGTTTCATTTGAACAGACGAATTTTTCGGGAATCAATCAGTTAAAGAATAATTGTCATTTGAGATTGCCTGTCCTGAAAAGTACCACAAACTGTTATTCCCTAGAATTTATTTATTTGTCAGGGTCTTTGCGTGTTCATTCCAAACTGTGACAACAAATTGTACGTAAATATTTTTCTAATATATATTTCTTTTCCAGTTGATTTAGGGTGAAAATTTCACACGTAATTAGAGCGATAATTTATTACCAGGAGAACGATACTCAGCGCCCTCTATCATTTTCCTTGGTAGTAGATTAGAAAGAAAACACGCAGAATAGATCGGTGATTTCCAAGTGGACCCTTGGCGCTAATACTGTGTAATTTGAGTGCTTCTCTTCAAAGTGGTGTACAGTATTAAACACAGCTCTCGCAGAGTACAGTGATAAACAAACTACATCTTAGACAACAACGAAACCAAGTGCGCGAAGGACAACCCCACTCGGTGGTGGAAAACGGTTTCCACACGGTGGAAATCGAGATTCGACCGTTTGGTGGAATACGCCCACCCATGGTTCATACTTTATAATGAAGTTAAACGGTGGACGAAGAAGAGGTGGATGTGCTCGATGGAGTTTACCATCGAGAGTCCACCTTGTTTCAAAGTGGTTGTACACCGCCCTGCTGCTTGTGGTTGTGGTGGATTCTACAGCAGGGACGACGGATATTGAGGATTGGATCAATCAACCCATCGGAGGCGGTGAGTACCACATTATTACTAACAAAAATACATGTGAGAATAATCAACCGCAGAGTGTGATGGAGACGCTTCAGGGCGGTACGGAGTAGGCAGTCACTAAAGGGAAAGAAATGCCTAGTCTCCCCGCCCACAACTTTTATTAAAATATTATTAAATAGTAATGGACCAATTTGAATTAATGATTGAGTTGATGGTGGAATAAAAAGATTGTGCTATACATGTTGAGTTTCCTAAGCCGCCGAGTATGTGTATGTTTTAGATTCCTCTTTCGTGCTCCTCAAATGCGTTGGATTTCATTTCCTCCCACGGGTCTATTTAAATGTCATCTATGATATAATGCAGTTTCTGAACAGGCTGGTCTTAAGCTCTCGGTATCACATTACCGCTAATATTACCGCACCACTGTATCACTAGTGCATCACATTACCGCTAATATTACCGCACCACTATCACTAGTGCATCACATTACCGCTAATATTAACGCACCACTATCACTAGTGCATCACATTAACGCTAATATTAACGCACCACTATCACTAGTGCATCACATTACCGCTAATATTAACGCACCACTATCACTAGTGCATCACATTACCGCTAATATTAACGCACCACTATCACTAGTGCATCACATGACCACTAATAATAACGCACCACTATCACTAGTGCATCACATGACCACTAATATTAACGCACCACTATCACTAGTGCATCACATGTCCACTAATATTAACGCACCACTGTATCACTAGTGCATCACATGACCACTAATATTAGGGCACCACTATCACTAGTGCATCACATTACCACTAATATTAACGCACCTCTATCACTAGTGCATCACATTACCACTAATATTAAGGCACCACTATCACTAGGGCATCACATTACCGCTAATATTGACGCACCACTATCACTAGTGCATCACATTACCAATAATATTACCGCACCACTATCACTAGTGCATCACATTACCAATAATATTACCGCACCACTATCACTAGTGCATCACATTACCAATAATATTTAGGCACCACTATCACTAGTGTATCACATTACCACTAATATTAACGCGCCACTAACACTAGTGCATCACATTCCCGCTAATAGTGACGCACCAATATCACTAGTGCATCACATTACCACCAATATTAAGGCACCACTATCACTAGTGGTCACTAGTGCATCTAATCTGAAATTATGTTTTGTAGAGGCATTGAATGTGCCGCTCTATTTCCTGTCCACTTTATTAGTAGGAGCATTGAATGTGCCGCTCTATTTCCTGTCTACTTTATTAGTAGAGGCATTGAATGAGCCGCTCTATTTCCTGTCTACTTTGTTAGTAGAGGCATTGGATGTGCCGCTCTATTTCCTGTCTACTTTATTAGTAGAGGCATTGAATGTGCCGCTCTATTTCCTGTTCACTTTATTAGTAGGAGCATTGAATGTACCGCTCTATTTCCTGTCTACTTTATTAGTAGAGGCATTGAATGTGCCGCTCTATTTCCTGTGCACTTTATTAGTAGAGGTGTTGAATGTGCCGCTCTATTTCCTGTCTACTTTATTAGTAGAGGCATTGGATGTGCCGCTCTATTTCCTGTCCACTTTATTAGTAGAGGTGTTGAATGTGCCGCTCTATTTCCTGTCCACTTTATTAGTAGAGGCATTGGATGTGCCGCTCTATTTCCTGTCTACTTTATTAGTAGAGGCATTGAATGTGCCGCTCTATTTCTTGTCTACTTTATCAGTAGAGGCGTTGAATGTGCCGCTCTATTTCCTGTCTACTTTATTAGTAGAGGCATTGGATGTGCCGCTCTATTTCCTGTCCACTTTATTAGTAGAGGTGTTGAATGTGCCGCTCTATTTCCTGTCCACTTTATTAGTAGAGGCATTGGATGTGCCGCTCTATTTCCTGTCTACTTTATTAGTAGAGGCATTGAATGTGCCGCTCTATTTCTTGTCTACTTTATCAGTAGAGGCGTTGAATGTGCCGCTCTATTTCCTGTCTACTTTATTAGTAGAGGCATTGGATGTGCCGCTCTATTTCCTGTCCACTTTATTAGTAGAGGTGTTGAATGTGCCGCTCTATTTCCTGTCCACTTTATTAGTAGAGGTGTTGAATGTGCCGCTCTATTTCCTGTCCACTCTATTAGCAGAGACATTGAATGTACTGCTCTCTTTTCTGTCTACTTTATTAGTAGAGACATTGAATGTGCCGCTCTATTTCCTGTCTACTTTATTAGTAGAGGCATAAGTTGTTCATTATATTTAAAGTGTGGACATCAGTTGTACATTATATTAAATGAGTGGACATCAGTTGTTCATTGAATTTAATGAGTGGACATCAGTTGTTCGTTATTTATGATGAGTGGACATCAGCTGGTCATTATATTTGATGAGTGGGCATCAGTTGTTCATTATATTTAATGAGTGGACATCAGTTGTACATTATATATGATGAGTGGACATCAGTTGTTCGTTATTTTTGGCGAGTGGACATCAGCTGTTTAGTATATTTAATGAATGGACATCAGCTGTTCATTATATTTCATGAGTGGACATCAGTATTTCGTTCTATTTACTGAGTGGACGTCAGTTTTTCATTATATTTGATGAGTGGACATCAGCTGTTCAATATATTTAATGAGTGGACATCAGTTGTTCATTATATTTGTTGAGTGGACATCAGCTAATCATTATATTTGATGAGTGGACATTAGCTGTTCATTATATTTGATTAGTGGATATCAGTTGTTCGTTATATTTGATGAGTGGACATCAGCTGGTCATTATATTTGATGAGTGGACATCCGTTGTTCATTATATTTAATGAGTGGGCATCAGTTGTTCAATATATTTGATGTGTGGACATCAGCTATTCATTATATTTGATGAGTGGACATCAGCTGTTCAATATATTTAATGAGTGGACATCAGTTGTTCATTATATTTGTTGAGTGGACATCAGCTGTTCATTATATTTGATTAGTGGATATCAGCTGTTCATTATATTTGATGAGTGGACATCAGCTGGTCATTATATTTGATGAGTGGACATCCGTTGTTCATTATATTTGATGAGTGGACATCAGCTGGTCATTATATTTGATGAGTGGACATCAGCTGGTCATTATATTTGATGAGTGGACATCAGTTGTTCATTATATTTGATGAGTGGACATCAGCTGTTCATTATATTTGATTAGTGGATATCAGTTGTTCGTTATATTTGATGAGTGGACATCAGCTGGTCACTATATTTGATGAGTGGACATCCGTTGTTCATTAAATATAATGAGTGGACATCAGTTGTTCATCATATTTGTTGAGTGGACAACAGCTATTCATTATATTTGATGAGTGGACATCAGCTGCTCATTATATTTAATGAGTGGACATCAGTTGTTCATTATATTTGATGTGTGGACATCAGTTATTCATTATATTTGATGAGTGGGCATCAGCTGTTCATTACATTTGATTAGTGGATATCAGTTGTTCATTATATTTGATGAGTGGACATCAGCTGGTCATTGTATTTGATGAGTGGACATCCGTTGTTCATTATATTTGATGAGTGGACATCAGCTGGTCATTATATTTGATGA
Source organism: Gammarus roeselii (assembly GCA_016164225.1). Classification (NCBI taxonomy): domain Eukaryota; kingdom Metazoa; phylum Arthropoda; class Malacostraca; order Amphipoda; family Gammaridae; genus Gammarus; species Gammarus roeselii. The sequence goes on from SDVV010011956.1 coordinate 8,087, forward strand.
GTGGACATCAGCTGGTCATTATATTTGATGAGTGGACATCCGTTGTTCATTATATTTGATGAGTGGACATCAGCTGGTCATTATATTTGATTAGTGGATATCAGTTGTTCGTTGTATTTGATGAGTGGACATCAGCTATTCATTATATTTGATGAGTGGACATCCGTTGTTCATTATATTTAATGAGTGGACATCAGTTGTTCATTATATTTGATGTGTGGACATCAGATATTCATTATATTTGATGAGTGGGCATCAGCTGTTCATTATATTTGATGAGTTGACTTAAGCTTATTATTTTTGCTTATTAACTCGGAACAATATTTCCTGTTGTTTTTTCCGGTATTGAACAACAGTCGATGATCATAAGGATTGTATTTAGGAGGAAATAAATTGAAGAACTTTAACTCGTTCAAGGCATTTTCTTCAATGGAGTTGTTATTGTTTTGAATTGTTCTTCCTCGACCTTGTTACGCCAGGCTCTATAGGAATGGCTTGAGGATTCCAGTTTTAACTCTCGACTGCGCCAGATGGATTCCATTTGTTTACATTTATATTCCCATTCCTATAAGATTTATTCGCACTCATTCCAGTATTTTTTGTTCGTCGGAACAGTGGCATCGTCGGCTTCGAATCCCATTGAATATATTCATGTTGCCCAGTATACTAAATAGAACCCTATAATCAACCCTAATAGGGAGCAGGTGAAGGGCAGAGCGGTTAGGTTAGGATCGCTTCCCTAGGCTAGAATGAGCGCATACATGATACTTATAGGAACGTGTTTAATGAGATCCTTCTTAACTGCTTCCCTTACAACAATAAAGAGAATAAGTTAAAAGGGGTGCAATCGTAAAGTGTTGAGCAGGTAGGAATACTGCACTAAAACCCGAACATTGCTTACATTGCTTTGCCTTTCACGTCCATGCATATACCCAAAAGAATAATATGGTTCATATTATAATCTTATTCTAACTGCCAGTGCTTTAAGGTTGGTTGTATATCGAAATCAAATTAACGTAACCTATAAATTTGGCTAATAAATAAATATGTATTAACGAATCAAAGTTTAATTTATTAAATTGAACGCGCTTATAATTGGACCAACACCAACACTCTTTACTCTCTCGTAGGCCACTGTTAATTTTAACAACGAGAAACGTAGAACATTGAAATGTATTTGCTTCCTGCTGTACAGCGGTTATTTGATCTAATAACCGCCTCCAGCAACGGAGGGCGCTGTTAGCACAGTCTAGGCTAATGACATGCTTCAAGTAATGTTATTCTTACCCACGCCCTTGGCAGCAGGGCGTATTCCTCTTTGAATCCTGTCCCCGGTTTGAGTGTCAGGGTTGGACAAGACAGTGCCCCGGTTTGAGTGTCGGGGCTGGACAAGACAGTGCCCCGATTTGAGTGTCAGGGCTGGAGAAGACAGTGCCCCGGTTTGAGTGTCAGGGCTGGACAAGACAGTGCCCCGGTTTGAGTGTCAGGGCTGGACAAGACAGTGCCCCGGTTTGAGTGTCAGAGCTGGACAAGACAGTGCCCCGGTTTGAGTGTCAGGGCTGGACAAGACAGTGCCACGACTTGAGTGTCAGGGCTGGACAAGACAGCGACTAACAACATTTCCCCTTTACTTCTTCTGAAGTAGCTCTGTTCAAATCACTATACAAATGTATTCTGGTACAAATGTATTAGGATATAAATATATTTAGACGTGAAAATATTTAGATACTAATATATTTAGATACAAATAATTTTAGATAAAATATATTTAGATACAAAATATGTTTCGATACAACCATATTGAGACTCATATACATTTAGATACAAGTAACCTCGACACGCATATGGCTGTTCTTCCATGATGTCATGTCTGACCATCATGCTTTGGCTTCATTCTAAGTTCATGAAATTTAAAAACTACATGGAATGTACTTGAAGTGAATAGTTTTATAGGTTTCAATGCAGCCAGTCAGCACTTGTATGCTTACAGGACTTAAACTGAGCCTACAAATAGGCCTGCTGAACCATGAGCAGTGACGAAAACCAATGGATTGACGTGTTAATTCTGCACCGACAGTGTAACGCTATTCGTACGGCAGTTATCATTATGTTGTTAAACAGTTGCACCGACCGTGTAACGCTATTCGTACGGCAGTTATCATTATGTTGTTAAACAGTTGCACCGACCGTGTAACGCTATTCGTACGGCAGTTATCGTTATGTTGTTAAACAGTTGCACCGACCGTGTAACGCTATTCGTACGGCAACTATCATTATGTTGTTAAACAGTTGCACCGACCGTGTAACGCTATTCGTACGGCAGTTATCGTTATGTTGTTAAACAGTTGCACCGACCGTGTAACGCTATTCGTACGGCAACTATCGTTATGATGTTAAACAGTTGCACCGACCGTGTAACGCTATTCGTACGGCAACTATCATTATGATTTTATGCAACCTTGATTCCCGGCTAATCACATAATGTTTGAGGTGACCCAACGATATCATGACGTCACTGCAACACGTCTTAGAACAGCTGTTCATAGTCGCCATTTGAGGTTGCCTTTCTCCCCGTAACCGGTTGTGATATAAACTAGTTTAACTGCACACCTGTTAAAGTAGTAGTTGACACACTTCAATGGGGTTTGGAGTAGGACATCATAAATGTTCTTAATTTGTATCTTATGTCGTTGCTTCTGAATTTTAAGAGCATGAGAGGAACTTCTGCCCCTCGTGTCTCCTTTTATAAAGGCATGTAATGGTATCAGCTCGTCAGGGGCCTAGTTAGGGCTCTATTAGTGCTATGCGAGCCCCTATAGATCCTTGAACAGGTTTAGATTCACTTAGTCTGCTGACACGGACTCAGGTATGGTAGGAAACTATGGCAGCTTAACTCTTTAACCTACCCTTGGGGCTGCAGTCTTTAACCTACCCTCGGAGTTGCAGTTCGTTAACCTACCCTCGGAGTTGCAGTCTTTAACCTACCCTCGGAATTGCAGTCTTTAACCTACCCTCGGAGTTGCAGTCTTTAACCTACCCTCGGAGTTGCAGTCTTTAACTTACCCTCGGAGTTGCAGTCTTTAACCTACGCTCGGAGTTGCAGTCGTTAACCTACCCTCGGAGTTGCAGTCTTTAACCTACCCTCGGAGTTGCAGTCTTTAACCTACCCTCGGAGTTGCAGTCTTTAACCTACCCTCGGAGTTGCAGTCGTACCCTCGGAGTTGCAGTCGCTAACCTACCCTCGGAGTTGTAGTCTTTAACCTACGCTCGGAGTAGCAGTCTTTAACCTACTCTCGGAGTTAAAGTCTTTAACCTACCCTCGGAGTTGAAGTCTTTAACCTACCCTCGGAGTTGCAGTGTTTTGGAGTGGATGGGCGCCGTACTTATCTGTTTCTTGGTCCACGTGTACTTTGTCGTACATTGAGCCCTTATTTGGGCTCACAAGTACGTAAACTACGTCCACAATTGAATGGTCTTTCTACCTAAACCATTATGTCGTCAACATAAGTATGAGCTGCACCGAGATCCAGCATAATACGCATCGTTTAAACCATTAGGTCGTCAACATAAGTATGAGCAGCACCGAGATCCGGCATAGTACGCATCGTTTAAACCATTAGGTCGTCAACATAAGTATGAGCAGCACCGAGATCCGGCATAATACGCATCGTTTAAACCATTAGGTCGTCAACATAAGTATGAGCAGCACCGAGATCCGGCATAATACGCATCGTTTAAACCATTATGTCGTCAACATAAGTATGAGCAGCACCGAGATCCGGCATAATACGCATCGTTTAATGTGGACTGGGATTGTTGGGCTGTATTGGTGCTTGTTTAGTGTAGATTTCGGTCAGTAACTGTAGCCTGTCATCTCCAACGTATGCAAAACCTCGTCAGAGGCTCCCAAGGTCATGAACCTCTATAGGCTAACGACCCTATGAGTTTAACATCTTAGTTTATCACCCTATGTGACCATGAAACCCTATGTGACCATGAAACCCTATGTGACCATAAAACCCTATAAGACCATGAACACTGGCCCTGGATCTCTTTTGTACTTGTACTATCTTTAATTATTCCGCTGCCTCAACATGCTTATCGAGTCCTCCAAAACAGTCCTGCTCGATGCAGGACTATGGAAGCAAAACTGTATTATTACCATAAATAAATACACACATTATTCTTCGAGTAAAAATGGGAAAGACTCTAATGTGAAAGACTCCAATGTGAAAGACTCCGTCACTGCCGCGGGCGCGTCCCGAGTGATGTCTAGAGGGAGTTCCACGTCGACATGCTGTTCCAGCCAATTATTACAAATTGCTTAATAAAGTGACTATCGGATCTGATGATAAAAGGGATATACTACCTGTCACTCTTTTTTCATCCAGAACTTATTAAACCATTAAATGAATCAAAAGGATCTGCTTTGTGGTCGAGTAGCTTAGCACTTGGATCTGTGTTTTGAGGTGGTCTAGATGTAACCCAAAAATGTTATTTATGTCTGATGGTACCAACCATTAAAACGCGTGTGTACAGATGGAATTACTTTGAGCTTAAAATTTTAAATGCATCGGAAATGAATGGGAGGAAAAAATAAATAGGAAGTCCGAATTGAAACCCTTACTTGAAGATGTCACTGTTTTTCTTTGTTGATGATTTTCTTTTGCCCATCGTAGGTCACCTCAACGTAGGTCACCTCAACGTAGGTCACCTGAATGTAGTTCACCTGAACGTAGCTCACGTGAACGTAGTTCACCTGAACGTAGTTCACCTGAACGTAGTTCACCTGAACGTAGTTCACCTGAACGTAGTTCCCCTGAACGTAGTTCACCTGAACGTAGTTCACCTGAACGTAGTTTACCTCAACGTAGTCATCGAAATTTCGACCTTAATTTCCCAAAATGTTTGTTAATTAATCGTTTTTTATTTACGGACGAGCCTCAAATGATCAGAAGAAGGTGATTAGTTTTTTCATTTAAAGTTGATTCACGAACATTCGTTGTAAAAACTCCGAGTGTCATTTCGCTTACATTTCCAACGCGTCAAAATAGTCGAACATGTTGAAGTTCCTATTGATAATGTACATATAAATAATAGTTTTGCGTTCCCAAATAGGTCAGTTATTTTTTCTCATGATACGTTGCACGGTTGCGGATATACGTTGTTTCGACGTAAGCAGCTTTGATTCTCTTGACTAAGCAAATAATATAAGTCATTTTTATACGGCATTACAAAAGTCATTCAAACATTTATTTCTATACTTTTTTTCGATGAGGTTTCAGAATAAATGATCGGGATGTTTAGGATCAGTTTCAATATTATTATTTTTCACCATAAAAAAAATTATGTGAACACTGACTTAACCCTGTTCTGTTTCTTGCCCCCCTGGATAACCCACATAGCCTGCATAATCATTGCACTTATGCATAGACAGGAAGGTAGCCTACATAACCGGGCTGGCCACCTAAACATATGCTTGAGGTGCCAGCTGAACAGATGGTTTAGTATCTAGGTTACAGGGATGGGTCTTTAGAAGAGGCCGAGGCGTGTGCTAGTGTAAGGAAGGAAGGACCTTTTGTTAGTCACTTCTAGGTTGGACAAGATACTGCTTATCGATACACTTTCCAGCACTTTGCGCTACGCTCCCAAAGCGTAGTTGTAAGAAGTATTTAGCTGCAGTGTTTGCTGAACACTTCTCACTTCCGGTGACGGACCAAGCAAAGTCTGGGGAGGAACACCTGCTGTGAGGTTATGTCTTTGTAAGGGTAACACATGTAAAATTGAATAATGTAGCGGTGAGACTTTACCAAGTTAACCGGTGCTGATGAGACGCTCGGGCTGGAAGGGTGGAGAGCAACACCGGCTGTGGGTATTGACTTCTGTAGGGTAACCACAGTCAAATTTAATAATGTTGCGGTGGAAATATACCAAATCAACCCTCTTGTGCAGCGTCACTAGGCGACACTGAATATCGTCACTAGACGGTCTCACTCTGGCATCTCCACTAGACAGTGTCACTGGACAGACACTGTACAATTTTACTACTCGACGTCATTATAGACAACGTCACGGAACATCGTCACTGGACATCGTCACGAGACCGCGTCCTTACAAGGTGTCTTTATAGACAGTTTCACTGGACATCGTCACTAGACCACATCCTTACACGGTGTCTTTATAGACAGTTTCACTGGACATCGTCACTAGACCGCGTCATTACACGATGACTTTATAGACAGTTTCACTGGACATCGTCACTAGACCACGTCCTTACACGGTGTCTTTATAGACAGTTTCACTGAACATCGTCACTAGACCACGTCCTTACACGATGTCTTTATAGACAGTTTCACTGGACATCGTCACTAGACCACGTCCTTACACGGTGTCTTTATAGACAGTTTCACTGGACATCGTCACTAGACCACGTCCTTACACGGTGTCTTTATAGACAGTTTCACTGGACATCGTCACTAGACCACATCCTTACACGGTGTCTTTATAGACAGTTTCACTGGACATCGTCACTAGACCACGTCATTACACGATGACTTTATAGACAGTTTCACTGGACATCGTCACTAGACCACGTCCTTACACGGTGTCTTTATAGACAGTTTCACTGAACATCGTCACTAGACCACGTCCTTACACGATGTCTTTATAGACAGTTTCACTGGACATCGTCACTAGACCACGTCCTTACACGGTGTCTTTATAGACAGTTTCACTGGACATCGTCACTAGACCACGTCCTTACACGGTGTCTTTATAGACAGTTTCACTGGACTGCGTCATTAAAGAGCGTCCCTTGACAGCGTCACTGGAATGCGTTCCTGTACAACTTTACAAGACAGTGTCACTAGACATCGTAACTAGATAGTGTCCCTACCCGGCGTAATAAGAGACAGCGTCAATGGACAGCGTCAATAGACAGTGTCCCTACAGAGCGTCATAAGAGACAGCGTCAATGGACAGCGTCAATAGACAGTGTCCCTACACAGCGTCATAAGAGACAGCGTCAATGGACAGCGTCACTAGACAGTGTCCCCACACAGCGTCATAAGAGACAGCGTCAATGGACAGCGTCACTAGACAGTGTCCCTACACAGCGTCATAAGAGACAGCGTCAATGGACAGCGTCTCTAGACAGTGTCCCTATACAGCGTCAATAGAGACAGCGCCAATGGACAGCGTCACTAGACAGTGTCCCTACACAGTGTCATAAGAGACAGCGTCAATAAACAGCGTCACTAGACAGTGTCCCTATGCAGCGTCAATAGAGACAGTGTCAATGAACAGCGTTACTAGACAGTGTCCCTACACAGCGTCAATAGAGACAGCGTCAATGGACAGCGTCACTAGACAGTGTCCCTACTCAGCGTCATAAGAGACAACGTCAATGAATAGCGTCACTAGACAGTGTCTCTACACAGCGTCATAAGAGACAGCGTCAATGGACAGCGTCACTAGACAGTGTCCCTACACAGCGTCAATAGAGACAGCGTCAATGGACAGCGTCACTAGACAGTGTCCCTACTCAGCGTCATAAGAGACA